>CATIWM010309178.1:0-12343 GCA_949671775.1 Mallotus repandus
AATTTTGAATGTATTTCAAAATTTGAAAGAATAGACATATTTTTATACAGTATTTTTATCTCTTGATTACAGATTTGTGTTATTAATAAAAGATGAGAGTTGAATCAACTACATAATTAATTGTGTTGAAAGAAAAAAAAATCACCTACTTCAAATTGTAAATGGAAGATTTTTAATACTATATATATACTCTCTCTCTCTTTCTAATTGTTTGATGTCTTATGTGTCTACTTTTGTTCCGAATTATTTGACGTTTTAACTTACCAATATATTTTAACTAATTTTTTCCTATTGCACCCTTATTTAAATCTTTTGAAACTGTACTCCTTTTAGGACTATACAAAACTAATAATTGATTGAAGGAATTATTATAAGAGTAGTATAGTATTTTATACATATACTAAATACATTCTTTAATATGTAAAAAATTCTTAAACGTCAAATAATTAGTATCAGAGAGAGTAGCATTTATAATATTATTAAAATAATTCAATGAATATCTATATTGATCATTATATATATAAACAATAGCTATAAGTAATTATTCAAACACGTAACATTAATTAGCTATCTACTATCAGTTACTTGCAGCTATCGGCAACAGTTACTCGCTATCAATTAACAGTTATTCACAACAGCTTAGTCAACTAAATCTTATCCCGAATTGTGGATGGATGTGTGACATAAATCAACTATAAAACGCTCTACTCATAAAAGTAAAAATATATATTTATATTTATATTTATATTTGACAACTACCGTTGGGCGTAATATAAAAATTTTCCATGAGAAAAAAATAGGCGGTCTCGTCATGAATTTAAGCGGCCAGTTGCCAAATATACATATAATACCATCACTTAATCCTTTGCTTATCTACAGTGATCATTTTAAATGATAGTTTAGTTCAAGTTTGCAAGTAATCACAACTAAGCAACGGCTGACTCATGGATTATTTTTGCTGTATACCCTTGCGACGGTGGTTTGGAATTGGTCTGCATAGGCATAGGCTACATCATCCATACACGGATAAACACAAGCTGTCAACTAGTGAATCCATGGTGTTTATGTGCTCAGCAAAAAGAACACCAAAAAAATGTCAAACTTATAACCGTGTTATATTAATTATATGCTCAATGATTTGTTTGTATGGATAGTTGATGAGTTTTTTTAAATAGTAAATTAAGAAAAGTAAAATTTAATTGTGATATGAATTTTCCATTTACTAGATATAAGGTTGATTTCCTTTTTAAACTATTACTGTCTAAAATTCATTTAATTTTAACTAATTCAATTTAATCCGTAATTATTCATAATCTATTAGATTTTAACTTATTTGATTCAATTTAGATATATATTTGATTTATATAAAAGTCTCCTAACAACTAATTTAACATGAGGTATACTCAGCGATTCGAGTTCAAAATATTATTTAAGTAATAACAATAAAAATGTTAAAAATTTCCTTACAACTAATTTAACATTATGCATACACTATAATTTAAATTCCAAATATTTTTTAAGTGAGGATTATAAAAATAATAAAAATCATTTGATAACTAATTTAACATGATACATATACTATAACTTAAGTTTGAAATCTTATTTAAGCGAGAAAAATTTTTACTATTGAAATCGGACTACGACAATTTAAAAGCTTGTATATTATGAAATTTTCTTTATAATATCTCATTTATGAAATTATGATAAAGTTAAATTGTTTATTCACTTTTAGTTCTCTATTGACAAAACAAAGTCAACAAATAAAAAAATGAAAATAAATTTTTTTTTAGAGGATTTGGATAAAGGATAAGCATAAAAGAAAAATTATATCCAAACATGAGTTCGGAAAAAAAAAAAAAGACTTTGGATAAATTTTTGCTCAAGTAACTTGTAGTTTCCTCCGAACAATTCCTCAATATTTTTGGTCGTATTTATGGATTGTGACTTTTTGTTTTAGAGTTTGAGACATTTTATTGCGTAAATTTTATTTAATTTATTGAGTTAACATATATATATGTATGTATATGGTGAAATCTTTATCGTATCGTAAAGAATAATATTATAATATATTTTTAAAATTTGAAGGTATAAATTTTTAGTAAAAAGTGCTTTAAATGGATTATATGAAAATATATTCTAAATTAAAGTAATATAAAATTTATAAAATATGTTTTTGTTTTATAAAAAAATAAAATTTTAAAAAATTAAAAATTTATACTTATGAAAAATTTAACGTTCTAAAAATATATTTAGTTTTTATAAATTATAAAAAATTTATATTTTTTTATAACATAAACTAATTAAAATTTATTAAATTTTAAATATTAATATTTTAAAAAAATCCCTTAAGCTTAAATATTTTTTTTTAAATGCAAGCTGTTTTAAAAAATTTAACTAATATGTAAATTTATTTATTTTCTTAACAAATTAAAATAAGCACACTCTTTCTATCGTATTGCGATGTCACCGTCCTTCTTCTCCTTCTTCTTCTTCCTCGTAGCCTTCCCTTCTCTTCTCCTCCCTAAAATCATGCCAACATTTTCGTCTTTGAGCACGCAAAATCCCTAATAATACCTGCTGCAAATTTTTTTAACCCTAACCTTAACTTTAACCTTAACCTTACAACGGACGATATGGAGGCGCCTTCTTTTGTATCCAAAGCAAGGACAGCCTTCCATTCAGCTGCTGCTAAAGCGGAGCGAGTTTTCACCGATATTAAATCCGACTTTACATCCGATCGAGCAGGTTCTTAGATTTTTTTGAAAAATAATAATTTTTTTTCTATTTTTCGGTATTTTTCTTTATTTTTCCTTACTAGTTTCAGTTATTTATTGTTTGAATTCTTTCATGTTGTTGATATTCTGTTTGATCGGAGAAAGATTCTGATAGAGAATCGAGAACGCAATTAGAATATGAGACGGTGAAGAATGAAGGCGAGTCAAAGGTACTTGCTGTGCAATTGATTTTGATTTGAATTTTGAATTTTGATAGGTAATGCAGGTCGAATTATAGATTTTTTTATTTTGGTTAGAAAAGGAAAATGTGTATATTGGAAATGAAATTGAAATAATTGAATTCCAGCAACTGTAAACTTGACAAACATGAGAATTGACCGAGTATAATCGAATCGAATTGTTGCATTTGTAGATTTCCCACGCATGCTGTTTTATATTTAGGGATGAATTTAGTTGGATTAAACTAAGTTGATTAGAAATTAAAGTTTTAATAAGGATACTTGTAGTTGTCTACCAATTTCTTTTTGTTTTTTGCTTGCTTTTTTGTTTCTGCTTGTTGGGTGTTTTGAATGAAAAAATGTATGATTGGGTTAATGCAGAATAACCATGAAGGGAGGCATTTGAAGTGGAGGCCTTCAAATATAGTGGCAAAGCATGAGTGGCAAGATAAATTCAAGAACATAAGAATAGGAAAAAGAGGAGGAGCTGAAAATCAGACTGAGAAAGTTGAAAATTCAACAATGGCTGCTCCATTTTATGATGAAAATTTGTACATATTGAATATGAAAAATGATGTTGAAGCAAAGGTAATGAATTTGGTATATATTTAATTATTTTCGTTGTTATGCATCAATTCCAATGGTCTTTCATGTGTGGTAGCTGAACTAGAATGGCTTGTGATTGGCGGATGAATTATTTCCAATTGTGTTGTTTTTTTTAATCTCATTATCGGCTTAAATAAATGGTGGGATTTCTTGTTTTTTTATGGTCAGGGTTCACAAGTGTCCTTCATAGTTGAAGGATTATATGCCACTAATCCAAATAACATTCCTTCCACATCCGTCATGAAGCAACTTGCTATGGCCATTGAGTAAGCTTTGTTCTTGACATTTGAACTTGAAACCTTTTATTCAATTTTTTTTTACCTAAAACATTTAGTTCTCCACCAATTTGTATATGGTGGTCCTAATTGCTTTTGCTCTTTTTTTTTTTCTGGATATTTGCTCCAGTGGTGGGAAGAAACACAAGTCAATGAAAGATCTTTTGGCATCATCTGGAAGCTCTTCTCCTATTCTGGAGAGGGCAAGCTTGAGTCTTGCTGCAATGAAGTCATTAATGCTTCGTGACAAGGAGGATAAGCTTGCGTCTGAGTTTGGTGGTGATGATGAGAAAGTTATGTCCTTGATACATTCACTATTTGATGCAGGTAGATTAATGATTAGGTGACATTTAGAGAGTGTTTCTTGCTAGAATAATTACTTATCTTGGTTGTTTTGCACTATCCTGTGATGATCTTTCACTTCCGTTGTAATATTTGCAAGACATTCGCAGAGGGGAAGTTTCTCAGAAGGAATACCAACTGTGGTTTGGAAGCATCTTCTTTGCCTAAAGATATTCATGGTTCTCCTCCTGAAAGCTTGCTTGTTAAGTTATCTGAAGTAGTTGGAAGCTTTAAAACCCTGCGGAAAATGGCATTGCTGTGGTGCAAAATTGTTGCTGAAGTGAGTAGCTTTTGCAGAATTTCTGCATCTGAACTATTATAAAATGCTGAAGGAAAACATTTCTTTGGATTGTTGTGCTGCTAATGCTAAGTTTAGAATGCATGGTTTATGTTGATAAAAGGAAGCTTCTCTTAATGAAGTCTCAAGTGCTTTTTATGGACATTTGTTTGACAACAAACTGAATATTAGAAATTTTCTTCTTAAAATGACATTTGGCACCATATCATGGGCAACTCTCATGATCATTTTACTAATAACTGCATTAGAGTGACCTCCTTTTCTCAGATGTTATTTTTCTTCATCTTCTTCTTCTTTTCTTTTACATTCCCCCTCGCTTTCTTTTTATGAAAATGATGGATCAGAACTATAACATCTTCCAATTTCGTCCTCCTTTACTCTTTGAAGTTCAAGCATTTATGACACTTTATCCTTATCTTTGCCTGACAAGTATGCTTTAATCATAACACATGCAGCTGAGAAGACTTTGGTCTGAAGAGTTACATATACCCGGCATCCCATTGGATGATCTTCCAGATCTAAATTCCTGTCTTCTATACCAGCGATTTCAAGTTATCAATTGCTGTGTCTCAAGGAAACGGCGTCAATATCTTGCCACTGAATCACTAGAATCAGTAATGAGGGATGCCAGTTCAATTTCTGAAGAGCCAGTTATTTCTAAAGAGAACGGTTCAAGTGGTATCTTATATGCTAGATTATGCAATGGGGAACTCGTCTTTCGATTGGGTGCTGATCACCCAGCTGACAATTTAACCATGTTGGAAACTGGTGAACCCATATACTCTCCAATTACACAGGCAAGGCTAATGAATTGTAGTAAAAGATAATTTTGCTTTTAAACTTTCATTATCCTGATCTATGTGCATCTATGAGTGTAGGAAGGGCCTTTGCTTACAGAAGATCTTATCAAAGAAAATGAGGAGTTTGTGCTTCGAACTGGGAGGTTAGTTTATTGAGTATTTCCTACTTGTCTCAGTCAATTATTTTTATATTCAAGCAGTTGACTACTTAATATGTTCTTTGAAGTTTTCTTTTATGCATTGTCTTAATTCCTTTTTTCCAACTTCCTATACTTGTGATCCATTCACATTATTCGGGAACTGTAAACTGGATCATTAATTCTTTGAATTAACTTTCTTGGCTATGCGTAATTCATGTATGCTATTGGCTATAGACTAAGCAGTCTGTAAAGACGCATCTTTTTCTTTTTACCATAAAATCTCATTGTTGTTGCCTCAGGAATGATTTTGTCTTTGAGATTTGAAACTTGTTGATATGCAGCTAAGAGATTAAGTTGGAAATAATATATTGTATTGTTTTTTATCATCAGTGTTGGTGCTGGATGTTCTCAACTTCTTTCTGACATGCAGGCCTTCAAGGTACATTTTTCTGAATTGGGCTGTTTATCACATTTTTCTGAATTGGGCAGTTTATCTTTCTTATTGATCATAATCAAGATGTATACAAATGTAACTGGATTCTGTATTTACTTGTATATATATATGTTAGGCTGCAAATCCTGGTTGTATTTTAGAAGACTTTGTGAGGTGGCACTCTCCACCTGACTGGACAGAAAGTGATGAGGTAAATGAGTTTTTTGATGGAGGTGATTCATCCTCTACAAGAGGGCAACTAAGCAGTCGAATGCAAAAAGAAGGTCTCGCCTCTGTCCTATCCTTTTTTACTTAATAAATCAGTGAATTGCTGTTTAATCATCTATTCATCATCATTCTACTGATAATAGGTTTGTTATGACAGCTATTATTGTGCATTGATTAATGTTGTTTATCTCTCTCTTTTTTTTTTTTTGTGGCACAAATTGCTGAGAAGATGTATGCTAGTGAGTAGTGACTGTTTTTACTGTATTTATTGCATGTTGTGGATTTTACTGATGTGTGTCATGCATGAGGCAGAATATATTTATCTGTTGAAATTACGATCTATTTTGATTTACTTTGTATCTTAAATGCTCATGTTATGCTTGATATACTTTATTTCTAAAGATATTTAAGCACTTAAAGTATCTTGAAGTCAGGCGTGCCTTCAACTTAATGGGGGTGGTGTTACCCCTTTGTGCTGATAAGTGATTTGCATTGATGATAGGTAACTTGTGGCGTGAACTGTGGGAAACATCCAAAGCAGTACCAGCAGTTAAACAGGCTCCCCTGTACGATGAGGATTTGGCAGTGTAAGTTTGATATGTATATTGTATATTGTCATATGTTTTTTTCTTTTCCGAGTTATAGTTAGTGAGCATAATATTATATGAATTACATGAATTACAAGAGTAGCATGGTGTTTTAATTTTGCAGAGAAGGTATTCTAAACGACTTAGAGGACCTTCTTCCTTCTGAGCTGTTTGAACAGTTGTTTATTTCTTTGGTAAGTTATTTAATTGAATTGCACTCTGCAGGCGGTATTATGCATGTCAAGATGTCACATTTGTCTTCATATCCATTATGGCTCATTGAAATATAAGAATAGTTCATCTTTAAAAGTCATGTGTCTTAAATTAATATTAAAACATCATAAGAAGTTATTAACATCAAACTTCTTCCTTCTTCAATTAATTCCAAAGTTATGCTACTTTGGGTGTTTCAGTAGCCTGGAATTTATATATGCATATGATGGAACTCTATGCCATTCACAACAGGAAACATTTTGTTTCTTGAAGAACAGAAAGACAGATATGCAAGTCAAGTCATTTCTTTTTGTTTTACATGATTTGACCATAATTATTGTGCTAACGCATCTGATAGGAAATGCTGAATCAAGCAACATCCATCATCTTTTTGAGGTGCTAATAATGCCTGATTTTATGCTATTCAGCTTGGTTTAGGGTTTGTAATGGCCGAGACTAAACTCTCTGTCAACAATGACAATGATGTGTCAAAGTTATTTAATGAGTGCAAAGACTACATTGTCTTCACTTGTCAAGGAACCAGCTGGAATGAGAAAGTGGATGATATCTGTCAGGTAGGTTATCACTTGGAGATGATTTGCGTATGCTTGTAGTGCACAACAAAAACATACAATTTGTCTATTCTTTCTTCGTTGCTTTGCCAAGCTTATTCAAAAATTATCATAAAAAAAAAAAAACCCCCCAACAATTGTACACTTCTGCATTGACTTGTTTTCTTTTGAATGGTCCAGCGTTTAAGTCATGTATGATGATTTTTTTTGAAGTATAGTTTACTTCATTATCTTTCGGTTTAGGTGTATGAAACAGTGGAGAGATTACTGCTAAATCCAGAAGAAGCCATAATGGCAGTAAAGCACGCAGAAGAAAACATCAACGCGTCAGCTGGGGAACCCAGACGACTGTTTAAGAGGCTCGGCCTTAACTTTGGCAACAAAGATAAAAACCTGAGAAAAGCATCATCAAGAGATGATAGTAGCTCAGACATGTCACCTGGCCAACCATTCTCTAACTTCTTTGATGGTAAATCGTCCTTGTTTTTAAAGAAGCCTCCTAAGCCTGAGAGTGCATCTGCAATTGACAAAACACCGTGTCCTGACGATAATGATTGGACACTTGTTTAAACTTAATACACAACTCAAATTTTTTTGAAATCTGGTTTTTTGGGGGGTGAAGCTGTATCTTCCAGGAAATTGTAAATTATTTTGGAATACCTTCCATTTCTATGATCAAAAGAAAATAGGTAAATGAAGTATAGCATTTTGTCTTTGACGAACTCAAGTTCAAATGGACATTACATATTTTCATTTATTTCATGATGAAAGTTATTTATATCGGTTTACAAAATGTAATAATGTACAAATTGAAGTCAAAATTATGAATACTTTCATGAGATCTAATGTCAAACATTTGAGTCTATTATTTTAAAAAGTAGCGCTTGTGTTTGGCTCAATGTAATGAAATGTGATGTAATAAATTCTCAACTTCACACTTATCTACAAATCTAATACTATTTTAAAGATTTTTTTTTTTTAATTATAGGTATTCGAAGTGCACATAACTCCTAATGACTTGGGTTCAACCAAGGACGGCAAAATTTTTTCAAATGTCAAACATTTGAGCCTCTATTATTTTAAAAAGTAGGGCTTGTGTTCGGCTCAATGTAATGAAATGTGATGTAATAAATTCTCAACTTCACACTTATTTACAAATCTAATACTATTTTTAAGATTTTTTTTTAATTATAGGTATTCAAAGTGCATATAACTCTAATGATTTAGGTTCAAGCAAGGACGGTCAAAGTTTTTCAACAACTAAACTAATTTAATACAATTGTATATATTAGAGATTGAATCCAAGATGTAGTTTGAGTGAGAATAACTTTATGTCAGTTAATTTCAATGGTTGTTGGTTAATTTTTTTAGTTTTAGCAATAAATTATGAATATTTTTTTTAGTCCGTTCAATTAACTTCATATTTACAGTGACTTGAATTGGCACTGGAGTTGTTACAAAACCCACTATTTTGCTAAAAATATAAAAAATTACTAAAATTAAAATCACTTTATTAAGTTGGTAAAATTGTGCTTGACTCATTAATTTTCAATTTTATTTATTAAGAAATTATTTATGATACCAATTTAGTAAAAAATTACTGTAAATTTAATATTAATTTGATAATATGATAGAATTGAGAAAAATGTCTTAGTTTATTATTCAAATTGAAAAAACTATGATTAAACTAATGGAAAATTCTACGACCACTTTGATTTGTGGTTATTTTTATTTTACTTTATTAATCACCATCGGATGAAAGTATATCTTATAATCCAATGATGGTTGAAAATCAAAATAATCACGCCTAAACTAATACGTATTTAAATAAATATTAGAATAAAATGGCAAAAAAATTATAATATATTTTTATTTTAAATTATTATTTTTATAAAACTTTAATCTTAAAATTTTAAAACTCTTTTTCATAAAAAAAAAAGAAAATTTCAGTCACTGTACTCTTTAACCAATTTAATATCGTTTGTGACCTTAGCTGTTTATTTCTTTCACTTTTATTTTAGCCCTTTACAATTTTTGTCATGATTTTGGTTCATTTTTTAAAATTTGGACTTAACTTCAGCGATTTTTTTTTTCATCTTTTTCTTATTCTTATTTTTTCTATAATTTTTTAAGAGATAAGGTACATTTTGACCCTAAATTACATTCCGAAACGCACTTAAACACCTAAAATATTCTTCAACTCACTTAAACTGAAAATCAAGGTATTTTGTTATCCAAGCCCTTCTATTACCGGAGACTTTAAACAGAAGTGACATAGTTAATAGTGGGTCCCGTTGGAACAGAATTTTTTTTATTGTTTCATCTTCTTTTTATACGAACCAAGTGGGCCATTCTCTAAATGCATGTTTTTTTTAATAATATCTCTTATCCAACCGAGTCCAACAACCCAGCACCGTTTTCACCGCCTCTTCATCCGTTTAGCATTTGCTTTCTTGCCTATCATCATTTCATAAAATTTTCTTCTTCCTTATTGTCTCTTATGATTGTTCTCTTCTTCTCTTCCAGTTGCAAATAATTTCTTTGGTCATTCTTGTTATTGTTTTTGGTAAAAGAAATTAAGCAGGTCCACCCAAGAGAAACTAATGGCATGCACGAGTTTAGGCTCAAATATGGGTTCAACAGGCTTCTTTGCCATAAAGGTTAATATATCAAAGAACGTATAATATAGCAAAATATAGCAAAATATAGAAAATCTGTATCAATGTGTAAATGCTAAAAACCCAACAATGCAACAGAAAAAGAGTCAGGAAGAAACTAAGAAGAAACCAAAAAACAGGGGGAAAAAAAGTAGCAGAACCAATGCCTAATACCCAGCAAGCAGCCGAAATTCTCTGCCACGAAGTAAGCAGCAGACCTACAAAGCATTAACTAACCAATCAAAGCAACCATGTCCAAGAGCACAGCGGAGAACACCACATAGATAACCTGTGACGCTAAGATTACTAAGGCCCATAAGGAAACAATACATTACCGTACTTACAGATGACCACAGCACACGCATCACTGAGATAACCAAACAAAAATACATAGACACCAAATTGCATTGAGGCAACCAAGAAGGAGAAACAAGGCATGATAAAATCATAGGAGACAACAATACCAAACAGTGCTAATGCACCCAGCCAAAAAAAAAAACTATGCATGAGTAAAATTATAGAAGACATAATAACAAAATAACACTGAGACAACGGGAAAAAAACATGTCCAAAACTGCAGAACTCAGCAAAGCCAAACAACAGTGAGGCAAGCACAGAGAAATCATTGTATAAATCCAGAAATATAACTAGAACGACTACCAAAATGCAAGTACAGGGCTGTTACACCAGAATCTGCTTCTGACCGAAGATTGCAACAAACAAGGCATCAAATTCAACTTGTCATCCTTTCTCCCTTACAAATTCCATTTCTCTGCGTTTCAACACAGACTCAACTCTCTTTTAAAGTAATTCAATTAAATAAATCAGAGACTCGTATATACACAAAAATGGATTCTCAAAATCTCTCCCAAATCAACATAATTTGGATGTTCTCATCTCCACAAACCATCACTGTACAAATCTAATAATAATTATACCACGTTCATCATCATCTTGTCAGAAGTAGGAAGAAAGCAAGGACGTAGTATATCAAGCCTTGACCCACTTCTTCCGGAAAATTATCTCATCTTCTTGCCAGATTATTTTCGCAGGACCTTCTTCTACATATTCCCAATCACCACCACCATCATCATCATCATCACCAATCACAATTTTTTTGAGGACCAAAATACAAAAAAAAAATCAGATGCATGAACTATAATGCAACTGTTTATCTCACAATCTCCATAAGTGGAGCTCATTGGTGGTGGCTGCATCATCATCATTGTCTTCGTCGCGATGGGAGGCTGCGAGATGGTAGTGAGTAAGACCATTGAACAAGAAAGAGAAGCTGTGATGCTGGGTCATTTTCTGCGTCCTTGACGGTGGTTTTAACTGACGCAGAGTGGCGGATTCCGGTGAGAAAAAAAGGAGGGGAAAAAGAGGTGTGGTCACAGTTTGGGGAATAGATGAGGAGATGAGAGACAGTTGCAATGGGCAGCGCTTAGCAGGAAATGTTGGGTTTTGGGGTTTTTTTTTCCGGGTTTGTGGAGAGGCATAAAAATCAACAACAAGAAGAAGAAGAAGAGGGGAGCACGTGGTGATGTGGCAATTATATGGGGCTCCCTGACGGTTTACTTAATAGCCCTGACAATTGAGGGTTTAAAGTTTAATAAAACTGATTTTTTTTTTTAAGTGAGTCAAAAAATATTTTAGGTGTTTAAATATGTCTCGAGATATAGTTCAGAGGCTAAAATGTACTTTATCTCAAAAAAAAATTGAAATATATCTCTAAGTTCGTTACATAAATAGACCAAAAGTAAAAAAGAAAATTTAAAAAAAATGTTGACAAAAAAAAACTTTCAAAAATAATTTTACAAAATTAATTTTTTCAAAAATAGACTTTCCTTTATTTCTTCATGCTCTCTCTTGTTCACTCTCGTTTCAACTTATCTTCTTCTTCAAACATTTTTTTTGTCATTCTCACATACCTATACACTCCATCTTTTTCTCACAAAATCTGCATCAATCTGTCCTTTTTAATTTTATATTAGTTGCATATCTAGTTCTTAATCTTTTTAATTTTATATTAGTTGTGCCGTATAAAGATGCACAGACGTAACTATAGTTAGAACTGTCCTGAATATTGAGGATGACAAGTTCAAAGTTGATTATGGCGTCCTTTAAACAATCAAGAGCCCATCCAAGAACATATTAGCTATGTTCACTATCATCTATTGCCACCATCACTTTTTTCTTCCCTTCCTTTCCGTCTTCCATTTCTTTCACCAATTCTTTG
>CATIWM010309379.1:0-25912 GCA_949671775.1 Mallotus repandus
TCACAACTAGGCCATCACCAATTCAATCTCTAGGCACACTTGAAGGCTAACCCTTCGACTACATTAGCACGGAACGGCCCTTCTTCCTTCACCGCCCTGCAATCAAGTGCCCTGTTGTTTATTGCACAATAACAACCAACACACTCTCAATGTGCATATATCATCTCAGCACATCCAACATCTCATATAGGGTGGTAATACATAAACCAAATACCATTTTCACCAAATAATCAATCAAAACAACATTATCACATTTATGGTTTAATAACCATTCAAAATCAATCAATATTTGTCATAGTTCAAAGAGGTGAAATTAGGTTGAGCATAAGCTCATTTCAATCACCAAGTAATAAAAATAATCTCAATCAGATCACAAAACAAAGCATATAGATTTAACACATTTAATTCGTATACTTGAAAACTTTAAAGCTTAAAATTAACTTATGTAATTCAAGTATAACAATCTGAATTAAAATCATTTAAATACATCAATTTAGGGTCATCAAACATCACTAAAATACTCATTGTATAGCTGTAATAAAAATGCCTAAAAGGCTTGAATAACTACTCATAAAATAGCTTTCCAAAATAAACACAACCGATTCACCATTTTATTCAATTCGTACCAGCACCTTCCTTTCCTATTCCAGCGCCTAAAACATGAAATTTAATTTAAAAATCATCAATATTACATTCCCACATACTGCCCTCAGCCCCCACATGATATGCAAAATATGTAAACCAATTCAAATTCACAATTCTGCCCCTTTTACTCTAAAAGGGCTGTTTCAGGCCAAACTTTCAAAAATTCCTCAAACTTGTAGAAAACGAATCTCAAGTTCAAATTTGAATCAATATTATTTATATATGTATAATAAATACTATAAAAATTTTGCTTCATTTGGACAGGTGTAGAGCGAGATATAAGCTACTGAACACAACTAGGTCACTATACATGAACAGAGTGAGCATCAAAATTTTTCTTTTTATTCGTATAACTTAATGACTAATTTAGCCTAACCTCAAAGATATAAAGTTTTAGAAGACTCTTTTAAGTTTCCACATAATCAAATAAAACTCAATTTGGAGCTCTATATCTCAAGTTATAATCAAAACACAGAGACTATTAACCAGACCTCTAAAACCCGAATTCTGCATGTTATGAACCCTAATCCAAATCAACCAAAACAAGTAAATTACTTACCAATTGGATAATTACAGCCTTTAAGGATGGTATTTGATGGCCTTAAATGGCTTTAATCTTCCAAAATTAGCTCACAAAAGTCAGCTCCACTTAAAGAATTCTGAATTTCTCTAGCTTTCTCTCTTTCTTTCTAAGCTTTTCTTTTCATTTCCTTAACAACTAAGGCTGCTCTCTCTAAAGCCACGAATTTGAGAAGATTCCAAATCATATTTGGTTATATTAAAGGTGAAATATCTATTTTAAGCCTTAATGAAATGGTTTTCTCATCTATTAAACCTCAAACTTTCAATTGTGCATTTTAGCACGTCTATTTGTTTCAATTGAGTCCAAATCATCCTAAACTTTTCAAATCTCACTCTTTATTTTATTTGTAATCCTAATCCCTTTTATTCTCATAATTTTACTAATTTTGAGTTACATCAAAATTCAAAAATTCTCGCTCTTCGATTGAGCACAAGTCACGGCTTAACCCGATACACTAGCCTAACCACGTATACTAGCTTACACTTAAACTCAACCAATATATATAAATGCAATGTAATATGTATACAAATGTACCTATAGTAGAGTATGGGTGTGACAACTCTTGTGAGTGTATACAGTCATCGAGAAGTACAAGGAGAAGAGGTAAAATTCAAATTCCAGTTGATTCAGAAATTGAAAGAACCCTTCATAAGAGACTTGGAGAACAAAGAAATAGGATGAATAAAGGAGAGAATATTGGAGTTGAAAATGATAGGGTTAAACAGCAAGATCCACTTGCTCATCAACCAAAAAATCAAAATAGACCAAATGTGCAAAGAACTATGCGAGACTTTATCAGTCTATATTTACAAGAAGATCAAAATCCAATTGTCAGACCTGATGTGGCACCTAATAGCTTTGAAATCAAGCCAGCTATGATTCAGATGATTTAGAATTTTCAATTTAGTGGGTTATCACATGAAGATCCTATTGGGCATATGACTAGATTTTTGGAGTATTGTTTTACATTTAGAATGAATGGAGTGCAACTAGAAGTAATCAGGTTAATTCTCTTTCCTTTTCACTCACGGATAAGGAAAAGAGATGGTTCACGAGTTTGCCTCCTAATTCTATCAATGCTTGGCAAGAATTGTATACTGCATTTTTTAACAAATATTTTCCACCTGCCAAAGTCTTGAAGATCAGGAACGAGATTAATTCTTTCTATCAAAGGGAAGATGAAAACTTTTATAAATGCTCGGACAGATTTAAGGATTTGTAGAGGCAGTGTCCACAACATTTGATACTTATTTGGGATTTGGCTCAATCTTTCTATAAGGGTGTGAATCATGCAGTTACAATGAATATAGATGTAGGTGCTAGAGGTACAATTATGTCTAAAACGCATGAAGATGCTTTAGAATTATTTGATGAAATAGCAAACACATAGAGTCTATAGTCTAATGAGAGAGCTATCCCAAAAAAGGAAGGTGCACTAGAAGTGGATGGATTGACTATGATGAATGCAAAATTGGAGGCCTTGACAAAAAGAATAGATAAAATGAACATTAATGCAATTTCTTCCTCAGCTGTTTCATTTTGCGTGTTTTGGTGGACATCCTACTATTGAGTGCCAATTTATGTAGAGTTTATCCATGGAGAACATGAACTATTTTGGTAACTTCAATAAGGGTGAACAACATAATCCTATGTTGGGTAATACATATAATCTATGTTTGAAGAATCATCCAAACTTCTCATGGAACAATCAAGGAAGTAATCAATGGAGATCACAAGCACCATCAGGGTTTGGTGGTATAAATATGCAACAACATCAAAATCAATCATAATTTTAGCAAGATAAGGGTTCATCATATTCTATATCTTCTTTAGAGAGTAAAATGGATAAATTCATAAATGTAATGGCAACCAAGATGAATCAACAAGGTGAGGCAATAAGAAGGCTTGAAGGGAGATTTGAGCATATGCATCAAGACATCCAACTCATGTTCAAAAATCATTCATCCTCAATCCACAACTTAGGGATACAGATGGGACAACTGGCCAACTCTTTATCCATAAGAAATCAAAGGACTCTTCCTAGTAATACAAAGAAGAATCTTATGGAGTATGTTAAAGCCATTACCTTGAGGAGTGGGAAAGAACTGCAACCACCAAATCAAATGGTGAATAATCAAGTTGAGGGTTAGAAGAAAGATCAAAAGGAAGAAAAAGATAAAGATAAAATAACTGATGAAGCTGAAAAACAAGTAGAAAATGAAGTATAGGGGAAGAATAAAGAACAGAAGAAAGAAGTGAAGCCTTATGAACCACCTACTCCATTTCCTTAAAGACTAAAGGAACAAGAGAATGTTAAGTAGTTTACAAAATTTTTGAACATGTTCACAAAGCTACACATAAATATACCTTTTATTGAAGCTATAGCTCAAATGCCGAAATATACAAAATTCTTAAAATAGCTTCTCTCTAGCAAGAAAAAGCTACAAAAGTTTGGAACTATCACTCTTAATAAAGAGTGTAGTGCTATAGTATCGAGCAAGCTTCCACCGAAGCATAAACATCAAGGGAGTATTACTATACCTTGCTCTATTAGTAATTTAAATTTTCAAAATGCTCTTTGTGATTCAAGTTCTTCTATTAACTTAATGCATTTATCTATTTACAGGAAGTTTGGTTTAGGGGAAGCAAAGACTACAAACATGTGTTTGCAATTGGCAGACAAGACTATCAAGAAACCTGAAGGAATAATAGAGGATGTTCTAGTCAAGGTAGGAAAGTTTATCTTTCCTATGGATTTTATAGTCTTAGATTTTGAAGAGGATGAAGAAGTGCCTTTGATATTAGGTCTGCCTTTTATGTACACTGCTAAAGCTATCATAGATGTTTATGAAGGAATACTTACATTAAGATTTCGTGAAGATAGATGTAAGTTCAATGTATACCAAGGTATAAAGCATTCTTCTGACTATGTTAATTGCATGAGAATTTATGTGATTGATGATTGTGTGAATGAAGTCCAATAAAGGAGGTTGGCAAAATCTTGTGATTTAGAGGATATATAGAAGTGTTTCTAAGTGCAATCTTATTATGAAGCAGGGCTTCTTAAATACCAAAGCATAGTTACCCCGTATGAAAGCTCAATAAATTATAAAAAGAAAACAAATAAGTGGCATGATGCAAGCAAAATGAGCAAACGTGTCAAACTTGGAAATCATGTGTTATTTTGCAAATCTAGGATGGGATCATTTCCAGAGAAGCTTAAAAATAGATGGCTAAGACCATTTAAAGTGTCACAAGTTCCTTCCTTTGGAGCTATAGAATTGATAAACAATCAAGGACATAAATTTAAAATGTATGGCCAGAAGTTATACAAGTACTATAGAGGTAAAAAAGATGGGCATCATCACTTTGCCTACATGGAGAACACCAACACATAGTTCATGCCATAGTCAAGCTTATGACCTCTTAAATAGGCACTTCTTAGGGGCTCAACCAAGCTTTATGCATTTTTAGTTTTCATTTTTTTTTTGTGTTTTTATGTCTTTAAAACTCATATCCGCCCACAATTTGTTTTTTTTAGGTAAATTGAAAGGAAATTGAGCATTAAAGATCAAACAACTCAACCTATGATCACACAAGTGTTGGACATGAAAAGGGTAGGAAGCTTTATTATTAAAATAATTTATTCATTGTGTGAATTCCTAATTTTTCTTTTAATTTACCAACATTGAGGACAATGTTGAGTTTAAGTGTGGGAGAGGAGTAAGTTGAATTTTATTGTGTAATTTTTTTGTGCCTTTTTATGTTTATTTTGAGTCATTTTCTTTTAGTTTAGAATATGAAAAAAGGGGGATCATGCTTTTTATGTTTTTTATTTTATTTTATATTATGCATATAGGTTGTTAGGAATTATCATGCATAACACTTAAGAATTTACAACTCATTCAAATGATGGGTGAGATTCATTATGTGAAGCTTTCTTGAAAAAGTGCAATAATCTCCTAGTAATGCTTTATTTTGAATTCATTAAGCTAGAGGGATAAATTGTGGTTAAGGATATTTGAACTTTAATGAACTTAATGTTTACCTTCTTATTGAGTGATTGAACTTAGATTCTTGATGTTATAGGAAGATGATTGTAAGTAAAGATTAAGTTTAGTCAATGTTAGTAGATTCTTACATGTCTTGGAACCCATTTTAAAATGAAAATAAAGAAAATAATAAAGTGAGATGGAGCGTAAAATGCACTCACTCAATAAATTGCTTAGAGCTTGCTTTGAAAAGTATTATAAATGCATAAGCTCTATCTACTCCAATGCTCTAATATGAGTATGAGTATCCAAAGGACCCTTTAAAGGTATCCACACTGAGTAATATAAGAAAGGTGGGGGATCACTGTAATTGGGAAACATTTATAAGCTATTAAATAAAAATATAATAAGGAACCTTGCATATGAGAATGTGACAAGCTATAAACTAGAATAATCTTTCCTTGCTTTTGTTTGTCTCCAAAATCAATAGTTTATTTTCATGAATTCAATGAGAAAGTTTGCTCTTTACACAGTAAATTTTATATCTTTGACCTCGGTTTATTATTTTAGTTTATGGATTATTAAGTTTTGTATTAATAGGAGATTAGAGTGGTTGTTCAAATGAAGCTAGCTAATGAGTTTTATTCATTATATGATTGATGTTTGCTTGAGGACAAGCAAAAGCTCAAGTGTGGGGGAGTTGATAAGTGTTGACAATGATATATTTTAAGGACTATATAATTGCATTTCATTATTAGAATTATAAGTTTTTATTGTTTAAAAGCATATTTTAGGTATAAAATGCATTATAACTTAAAATAATATTAGATTTGTCACTTGATGCATTTTTAGTTAAATTTATAATTTTTACATTGATTTTATGTTGATTTTGTAGATTCCATTTTCTGGAACTAATTTTGGATGAAAGCAATGAAAGCTTAAAGCTATGAGCTAATTTAGTCGAAGAGAGGGGCTGCTTTGACCTCTAAGATTCGGTGATGCTTTTGACATCCTTAATGTTTTATAATGAGAAAGTGGTCTTCTAGACATTTTAAGTAAACATATTAAGATTTCTGAATTGAGTTGACTTGTCAAAATCTGAGTTTGTTTGAATTTTCAAATCATGAATCGAAGTCAGCATATGCAGCTTTATTAAGTTGCACAACTCTTTGTATTTCAGCAATATATTGAGCTACAGATGTTCAATTGAGGTGATTCAAAGTGCTATAGAAAGATAAGATAAAGACCTACAATTTTTATGAATACTATTTTAGCAAATTCGATATTTTTAATTTTTACATAGCCATGTCAAAATTCGGACACAGCCATGCCTGATTTGAGAATTTAAAGAACTGCTGAAGACTATTCTAGCACAGCCGTGTCAGAGGAGTGAAATAGCTATGTTAGAGAGCTACACTCTAGAAAAATTTCACATGACATAGCTGTGTCACTTGGGTAACATAACCGTGTCGGTCTGCACTCCTTATTTATGAAAGTTATTTTAGGTTTTTTTTTTGTGAACTCTATAAATAGATAAGTTTTGTTTTTTAGACATAGATAGTTTTTAAAGGCTACTACCCTAGAGAACAACACTCTATTTTTCTTCTCTTTTACATAAAAAAAATTTCTTTTTAATTTTCATTCTAAACTCAAGTTATTTTGGATGAACAACAAGGATTGAGAAATCAAGAATGCTACTGAGGAAGCTCAATAAAAGAGTTTTTCTTCTTCTATTATCTTGCTCTTTATTTATTTAGTTTATGAATATGTTATCATTCTTCATCTCTTATTGTTCTTCTTTAATTTCTATAAGTAGCTAAGTAGATTAGTTAGGGTTTTAATGAACCCGGCTCAACATGAACTTAATTGAAAAAATTCTTGATAAAAGAATATGCATTTCATTAGTGTTATTAGACTTAGTGCTTTCATTGGCTTGATCACCCATTGAATTGAACTAGAAATTAGGATTAGATTGAGAGATTGATTCTAGTGAGAAAGGCAATAACATTCTATTAATTTCAATTGACTTGGTCGAGAGACATTTCAATATTAATATTCCATAGAAGATTGCTTGAATAAATTAGTTATGATTAATTGCTTGTGCTAGTGAGAGCTAGATAATCATTTAATTATCATAATTGATTAATTGTGGGTGTGCTTGAGAGAGACATAACAATATTAAAGATGCTATGGAAATGAAATGTTATCCACAATAATCAAGAGTTTATTATATTTAGAATTAAATTGAGCCAGGGGATTTAAACCCTAATGTCTTTAATTATATAGATTTCGTGACAAACTTTTATATTGTTTTAGATTTAATTTACTTGTTTTCTCATTGAAATTATCGGTAGTCTAAACAAGCAAAATATTAAGAGTAGCTTCATAATTAACACTGTCCATGTGGGAACAATATCTTTCTATATTACTACTTGTACGATTCTGTGCACTTGCGAATTTTGCCCATCACTAGACTATTAAGAGCATTCAACAAGAAAGTAAGGCCACAATCATTTCAAGTTAGAGATCTTGTTCTTGCAATAAGAAGGCCAATCATTATGTCTCGCCGCATGGGAAATATATTTCTTTCAAATTAGGATGCACCATATGTTGTGCAAGAAATCTACTCTAATAGAGCATACAAGGTAGTAGATAAAGATGGAGTGCGTTGGGCCTATCAATGACAAATTTCTAAAAAGATACTACACTTAAGGCTCAATGTAGCTCCTAGTTCACATGAGTTAAAATTGTGAACAGCATACCAAAAAAAAAATTGAACTACGTTATGACTTAATCCTTCTTAAGGAGGTATGTAGGCAACTTAGTATTTTGCTAAGTTTAGTTATACCAAAAAAAAATTTTGAACTACGTTATGACTTAATCCTTCTTAAAAAGGTATGTAGGCAACTTAGTATTTTGCTAAGTTCAGTCATACCAAAAAAAATATACTTTTCATAAATAAATTATATGAAGAAATGCTATCATATAATTTATATGAATAAGTATAAAACAAAATAAGTTTGAAGGGACAATTTCATCAAAATAAAAAAAATAAAAAAAAGGTCTAAAAAAATCTAAGGCCTCCACTCAAAGTCTTTCAAATCATCACGTTCCCTTTCAAGCAAATCTCAAAGTTCTTGTAAAGGGCGTTCCTCTACTGGATCATGAATAGGGGCATTCACCATTTTAGATATTTCATCATTCATTTTAGAAATATCTCCTTGTTTATCTAGCAGTTCTCTTTCAGCATTCTGCAGGGATACTTCTAGTTCCTTTTTTTTGGAAATCAATTGTCGGAGCTCTTCATTAACTTAGATTAATTCATGTTCAATGGATTGATGTTTGCTTAAAGATAAATTCTCTAAAACTTTCATTTCATCACACTTCTCTTTGAGTTTTCTAAGTGTTGTAAGATGTTGGACCTTTGGTGGCTTCGAAGATAATTTGGAGTTTAGTTCCTTAAATTTTTTTATCTTCTCAAGGTATTTTCAAATCGTCACTTTGGATAAGAGATATTAACTTTCTCAACAGATTGTATCTCATCAAAGACTTTGAGTATTTTATCAGCAAAAGAGGAAACATCTGAGAAAGTTGCATTAATAATTTTGCTTTGTAAATCTCTCTATGCATAAGCAGCAAGTTCACAACGACATTTGAAAAGAAAATCTTCCCCATGAAATCGAGAAAGTGTGGAAGGAGCGGTACCATTAGGTTCTGATAATTTCTCTGCTCTTAATGTTGGCAAATTTTCCTTTGGAACATTGTTTATTTCTATTGGTAACTGATTTGCAGCCTCCATTTTATCAACAATCTTATCAAATGCAGGAGTACATTTTATAGAAAATTTACTTTGTTCAAGAATATTGTTTTCATCTCCATGAAAAAAAAATAAAAATATTAAAATGGAGATAAAAAAATAAAATAAATAAAATATTTTAAAGAAAGCTTACATAAAAAGGAATGCCCTGAAAGAAGGAAGAGTTGGGAAGATCATCAAGGCGAGTTAAGTCAGCCAAATGAACAGGTTCCCTTTCTTGAGTTTTAGCTCTTTTCAAACCATAATCAGAACTACTTTCAAGATCACTTGCTTCTTTATCAAGGATGTACTGAATATTTTCTTCTCTAAGGCACTTTTCTGTTGAAGAAATAAATGCATTATTGGGATATGATTCACCGCTTCCTTTTTGGTTTAAGAGCTTTCTTTTCTTCTTTAACATCTTGGGAGATGGTTTTTTCTTAACTTCAACTGTTGGTTTTGTTAGTTGAATACGAGGAACATGCTTTGGAATTCTACTTGATTTAAATAAATCAGGCAGTGGATCAAAAGGACTACTTCTGGTAGAATGAAAAGCTTAGGACCATTCTTTAGACCGCCAGTGAATGCAGTTTTTAGTGGCATGAAAGAAATCACTTGGAACTCTGTGTGGCACTATGACTTTAGATTGACTCCTAACTATTATAAGAGAATTCCAAAATTAGAGGACTTTCTTCAAAGATGGTGAGTCAATTGCATCCTTAAAGGATCTAGGAACGTCTTGATAAAATCCAAATTGCCTATTGAATCTATGAGGACTATATGGTTGGATATAGAAGACGTCTTCAAAACGAGAAGCTAATTGTCCTGATCGAAGATTAATCAAATCCTCTACCAAAATGAAAGAATTTTCACAAAGAGAATTATCATCAACTACTAATTTTTCTTATTATGGAAAAATTTGATACTTTCTGTAAAATTCTCGTTCTTCAAAAAGCTTGCAAACTTCAGGATTCTTGTAGAATTAAGCCATCATCAGTCCATAATATGAAGACATGTTTTTCTCTTTTCTTCTATCTTTTAGAGAAAAATGTATGTCATACTTATTACCAACCAACAATACACATAAATGCATTGGAAAGCAAATCTTGTCATTCTTCAGGTTACTTGAAGTGGATATTTGATGTAGTCCATGGTAAATGCTCACCAAAATAGGAACTGATAAGCAAAAAACATCTCCTATAGATGGCTACCAACTTTAAAAGTATTAGGGCAAATAAGATTGGAAGATTGATATGGAAGAACAAATTTTCAAAGCCAATATGAAAGGAATGATGCTAAGTAAGTCTCTTTTTATAAACTATGATCCTTCACTCCAAGCAAATCAAAAGGTCTTTGCCAATTCTTATCACGTGGCAATGATTTTTCAATGACTCTAGAGGGATAAAAGGTCTTCTTTGGTGCAAAAGTTCTCTTTGAATGATTATGATCTTTTTCACGAGGTTCTGAATACCTTGCTGGGCCTTGAAACCAAAAGTTGATCCAATAATCAATGGTCAATGCACCAACTTTGTGTGAAAGTTTATGATAGACATGGAATAAGTCCATGCGAGGAAAAAAAACACCATTCTTGCCATCTCTAGCAGAGGGAATTACTTCATCATAGAATAAACCAACAGTTAGAAGACTTCCAAGAAAATTTAAGTCCCATAAAGAAATTGATTCTTCTCTGCTAGGAAGGTAAAGAGTATTTGTGGAAGGACTCCAATGTTTATAAAAATACTGCATGACATTAGTTGATTTGTCATAAATGAAGAGAGATGTGAAGACAACATCATAGATTCGAGCTTTCATGACTGTTGATTTGTTAGTCTCAAGAACATCTTCTAGCCACACCCAATACCACTTTGAAAAAGTGAATTCACCATTAATTACAAATGTTGAAGGCCATGTGAACTCTTTGTTTTGAATGCATTGCCCAAGTAAAAGCAATGTCTTGGTACACCTTTATGATGAATGGAAGGGAGACTGCAACGGTAAACATTGAGAATTGATGATTTCCTTAGTAGATGGATTGATGAAGTCACAGGAAACCTTCAAGGACCAGTTTGAAAGGAATGGGATATCATTAGGGAAAGGCCATGGTGAAGCAAAAGAACCGACAGCAGTCGTTTAAACATGTAAAACACTAGTTCAATGGGCACCATCTTTCAAACCTTCAATAATCTTGATGCTTTGATGATCATCAATGTCTTTACAATCTTCAAAATGAACCATTGGCGGCAAAGACTTTGAGTTAATGGCAAAGTTGAATATTCTATAGTTAAAAATATAAAGATTTTTAATGACTAATCAAGTTAAAGGAAAAATCTTCAAATTGATGATGATGAAGAGCTTTGACTTGATGGCAATGTTGAATAGTCTATAGTTAAAAATATAAAGATTTTTAATGACTATTCAAGTTGAAGGCAAAATCTTCAAGTTGGTGGTGCAAAGAACTTCGAGTTGAGGAAAAAGTTGAATAGTCTATAGTTAAAAATATAGAGATTTTTAATGACTATTCAAGTTGAAGGTACTTCAAGTTAATGACATAAAGAGCTTCGAGTTGATGGAAAAGTTGAATAGTCTATAGATAAAAATATAGAGATTTTTAACGACTATTCAAGTTGAAGGCAAAGTCTTCAAAATGGTGATGTAAAAAGCTTCGAGTTGATGGCACAGTTGAATAGTCTATTATTAAAAATATATAAATTTTTAACGACTATTCAAGTTGAAGGAAAAATCTTCAAGTTGATGGCTTAAAGATGACAAAGTGTTGATCAATAAATCCAAGATGGAAAAATCTGCAAAGAAAAAAGAGAGAAAGAAGACAAAAAAATCAGTCAATGAAATTGAAAATAAAAATTCAAAAAAAAAGACTGCAAAAAAAATATTTGAAAAAAATTCAAATTGATTGAAGTGCAAAACGTGTGCATGTAACATTGATATAGGCTAAAGAAATAATAAAGTTTGCTCATATGGAAAGCTATGTGTCATGGCTTCATGGAAACATAAAAAGAAAAAAAAGAAAGAAAAGGCTCCATTGGAAGGAGAGGCGCAAATGGCCAAGGTGATAATCGTTCCAAGGTGATTTCAAATTAAACTTTGCAAGGTTATGGCCATGCGTTGAAAGAAAAAATTGAAAGCAAGGCACATCGAACCTGTCAAAAATAGAAGAGGATAGTCTTAAAGTTATGCTTTTGCTTGCGCTGAATTTTAGGTGTCTTATATAGAGATTAAATTCTCTAAATTCAACTTATAATAGGATTAAAGTTTTTAAAGTCCTATTATAATTAAATTTTGTTTAAATTCAAATTATGTTACGATGAAAAATTCTCTTTTCCTAATGAAACTTGAATTAAATATTTAAATTCAAATCATATTGGAATTAAAAAAAAATATTAAATTCTAGTGTGATTAATTTTTTTTCTGTCCAATTTATTTTGGGATTACAATTCTTTAATCCTAATTAAATTTGGATTGACCATTGAAGTCCAAATTATATTAGGATAAATTTTTTTTTTTCAAATCCTAATATTATTTGGATTAAAGCTTTTCAAGTTTTCAAATGACAAAAAATTTATTTTCAAGTATTAAATATTTTCTAAGGCATAAAATTAAAATGTTACAATGTTCTTTAAATTTTCCAAGACATGTCCACTTCAATAAATTTTGTAAACAAATCTCGAGGGGCATTTGTAGACATGTAAGTTTTCAAAAAAAATTATTTTTAGACCAATAAGATATTTTCGGTCTATTAAATAATTTAATTAGACTAATTAAATATTTTTAGTCTAATAAAGTTAAAGATTTTAGACCAATCAAATATTCTGGTTTATTATCTCAATTAAATCATTTTAATGGCCAATCAAATTATTTCAAAAATGCCATTAAAATAATAATAAATAAATGATAATTATAAAAATCATTTATTTAAATAATGATGCAGATGAGCCAATCAAATTGCATCACAGGTGGTTAAAATCAATCACAAAATTTCATAACACTTGCACTACCTCTACAAGATGAAGAATTCAAACCTTGAAGCTCTGCCATATTAAAGTCTCAAGACTCAAGAAATAAAGCTTTGAAACTCTACCAAATTCAAGATTCAAAGCTCTCCAAGATCATAAAAGGTGTTCTTCAAGTTTAATAAGATCATGAAAGGTGTTCTTATCCAAATTCATATTTGATTCAAGATCAAGTTACAACAAGCCCTTGTTTCAAGTTATTTCAAAGCATTACGAGATCCGAATCAGAGGATTTTAATTCTTTGTAATAAGAATTTTATAGAGATTGTACTTCACTTTTCAAGATCAACAAAGTTCTTAATTTGATTCTCAATTTTTTTGTTTGATTTTTCATACTTGAATTTTGTGTCTACATGAAGTTCTATCAATTAGTAGTGAAGTTTCCAACTTCAGATTTTATGATCAAATTGGATTAACTATTGCCAGTAATTGAACTCGACTTGGGTTAAAGCATTATTTGACGATGAGATGAATTAAGAGGCATTTGCCTAATTGTCTAACTTTGTCTTCACAGTTCACTTTAAAGAAACGAAATGGTGTTGCATCGGATGCACTTGTATTCTGCTTGCAAATAAGCCCTGATTCCAAAAAGAAATTTGCAAGCCATGATTTCAAGTAAGCAACTTTTGTCATCTAAATACCCCACAAGTAGTCCAAATTGTAAAAAGTGTGGACATTTAGTTGAAAAGATTAAGGATTGAATCCCCCACCCTCCTATCTCCTCTCAAAAAAGAAAAAAATTATCTAATGTTTAATATACGCACGCTTATGGAGTTATGTATAACTTTGAAATGTTTACATGCCATATACATTTATGAATTTTTACCGAATGTAAACTGTTTAAAAAATGGGATATAATTTTGAATACATAATGATTAAAGAGAACAGAGAAAAAGCTAGAACATTGAATAATTATAAGAAGGATCAAAACTTAACGAAGATTGAATGGCTGAAAGAAGAAAATATGTATCTTGCCTTCAACTGCTTTTAGTATCAAGTAGAATTGTCGAATTGGAATAGAGGAATGTTAAAGTTAAAGGAAGAATTCCACTTGCTAACCTCATTTGCTTAATAATACAAAAAATTTAAAGTTCTATTCCAAGTGTTAATAATTTGTTTAAAGTTGATGACTAGATTATTTCAAGAAAAAAAAAAGTTGATCAAGCATCAATTTAATCAGTCGCTGTCTTTAGCATCAAGTATCAATTCAACTTCTTAAAGTTCAAAGAATCCACATTTGTTTAACAATAGAAAAAAGTTATATAATAGTTAAATAACACCCATTTTAATTGAACAATTAACTAATTGATGAAATTCAAAAACTAAAATGGAGATGAGTAAATCTGTTGTGACATAATTATCTTGTAAC
Source organism: Mallotus repandus (assembly GCA_949671775.1). NCBI lineage: Eukaryota > Viridiplantae > Streptophyta > Magnoliopsida > Malpighiales > Euphorbiaceae > Mallotus > Mallotus repandus. The sequence continues at coordinate 14,414 of CATIWM010309379.1, forward strand.
TAATTTATTTATTATTTTTATAATTTTTAATATGAGTTGGGAGTATTATGATAATATATCGCTTTTATATTGTCACAACCAGATACATATAACTTTATCCAAGAATAGAGTTACTGGAAAATAAGAAAAGATGATGCGTGTAGCATCCCATGGCAGTTGTGGGCAGCGACACTTGAATATTTTTTAAAATATCTGTTTTATCCCAAATATAGGGAGTTAAATAATTGAATAGAGAGGGTGATCATGAAATTTCACGCCCGTAATAGTACTATTTCGGAACAACACTAATCATTACTAAAGAAACTATTTGTGTTGATGATGATGATAATCGTTTTTTTATAAAAAGAAAAGGAAAAACAAAACTGGAGTTGTCGGTATGGTGGGCACTGATTTTAGAATGATTAAAGCAAAACAAATTGATTTATATTAATAAAATAAAAACGCCAATCAACCATCTCATCTAATCTTATACGTGGATACATGCTCTTAGCAATGCAGTAACCATCCTTCCTTCCTATTTGTATTGTGTTATTAGCAATCATTCTCTTTCATCAACTCACCGGATACTTAACATATTTTTCACTATGGCTGATGCTCTAGTTTCTATTGTGTTAGAGCAGCTAAGCTCAATCCTTATTTCTGAGATTGGAGAAGAGGTAAGTCTTGTTGCTGGTGTCAAGAAAGAAGTCAAGAAGCTTCAAACAAATCTGGAGGCCATCCGTGGTGTTCTTGCTGATGCAGAAGAAAGACAGCTCAAGGAGATCTCTGTCAAATAGTGGTTAGATGAGCTCAAAGATGTGTCCTACCGTATGCATGATGTGTTGGACGAGTGAAGCACTGCACTTTTGAAGTCACAGCTGGAAACAAGGAAGGTACTTTCCCTCATCAAATCCTCTTGCTTTTGTTGTAGAAAAGTGACTCTGCATCATGGCATTGCTCACAAAATTAAAGAATTGAATGAAATCTTGATTGCTATCAAGAATCGGAAAGATATGTTCAGCTTTGATGTTGGAAAGGGTACCATTGGGCAAGCTGAACGTCAAGTAACTACCTCTCTTATTGACATAATAGAGGTGCGAAGTAGAGAGCAGGAAAGAAATGATAGTGAACATTTTATTGAGTGAGAGCAGCCAGGGTCAGCTCATTCATACTGTATCTATAGTAGGAATGGGAGGCGTCGGGAAGATGACTCTCGCCCAATTAGCTTTCAATGATGGTACTGTAAAATCTTTTTTCAAGAAGACTATTTGGGTTTGCGTTTCAAAACCTTTCGAGTCAATGAGGATTGCCAAGGCAGTTCTTGAATCTCTTTCGGGTGATTCCCGAAGATTTTGTGAATTGGAAACTATTATGAATCATATAAAAGAAACTATTGTAGGAAAGAGATTTCTGATAGTACTCGATGATATGTGGGAAGATTGTCCTGAGAAGTGGGGACAGTTGAAGCATTGTCTCTTGGGTGGTTTGCCAGGAAGTAAAATTTTGGTGACTACACGCAGTGATATTGTTGCAACCAACATGGGTTGCACAAGAACTAACCTGTTTCGAATAGGGAAATTGCCCCTAAAGGAATGCTGGTCAATATTCAGCCGGGTTGCATTCTTTGATAGTGATAATGAAGAGCGCAGACGACTGGAAACTGTTGGAAGGGAAATAGTGAAGAAATGTGATGGTTTGCCTCTTGCGGCAAAGGCTCTAGGAAGTCTTATGTGCTTGAAAAGTTCAGTCCATGACTGGAGGAATGTGCTCAACAACGAGCTATGGGAACTACCAGGAATATGGGAAGCTAATAGTGGTTTAGCCTCCTTATGGTTGAGCTATTATGATTTGCCTTTAGAATTGAGACAATGTTTCACATATTGTGCTATCTTTCCAGAGGATTATGAAATAGACAAAAGAAAATTAATTGAGATGTGGATGGCCCAAGGTTTTCTTGGGGCAGGTTCGACTAGAAAAGACATGGAGACATATGGTGAAGAGCATTTCCAAAATTTAAGCAGGCGTTGTTTCTTTCAAGGTTGCAGAGTAACTATTGATGGTGAAATGATATGTTCGATGCATGATGTAATGCGCGATTTTGCCCAATATCTTAAAAATAATGAGTCTTTCAGCGTGGAAATCATCAATTCTGAAGAAGAGCCAGCGTTGGTGCAGTGTTTATGTAAAGAAGGGCGTCATTTGAGGATAGTGCTTGGTGGAGAGATGTCATTTCCGAGCTCTATTTGCAAGTTAACAAATCTGCGTACCCTCTAGATTCAGTCCCAAAATAACAAGAATATTGGACCAGGTTTGTCTAATTTGTTTGAGAAATTGACAAGTTTAAGGTCCTTGATCCTGCATAAGTGCGACATTGAAGATATCCTATCCTCCATAAGTAAATTAATACACCTGAGGTAGCTTGACTTGGCTTATAATATTAGACTGATAAAGTTACCTAAAAGTGTATGGCAATTATATAATTTGCAGACATTAGATGTCAGTGGCTGTCAGCATCTCAATCTGCCGCAAAGCATGAAAAACCTTATCAACCTGAGGCATCTATATAATCGATGGAATAATTTCTTGCCCAAAGCTATCGGGAGATTAAGTTGTCTCAGGACATTAAAGGAGTTAATTGTCAGCAGTGATACTGAAACCGCGGCAGCTTCGCTTGGAGACCTGAAAAACTTGAACCAGCTTCATGGATCACTTTGGATAAAGGGGTTGGAAAATGTGGGAAATGCAGGCAAAGCTAAGGAAGCACAACTCGAGAAAAAAACCCAAATCACTGAACTGGCTTTGTATTTTGGTGACGAGGAAACAGAGTGGAGGAAACATCACGATGAAGAGTTGATCAAAGGCCTAAAGCCTCCTCCAAATGTGGAAGATTTAAGTATACTGGGCTATCAAGGTGGAATTTCCTCGCAATTTGTTGATGCCATTAAATAATCTGAGGGAGTTGCATTTGAGGTGTGAAAACTGTGAGAATTTATCTTCCCTGTGGAAGTTGCCATCCCTTGAAGTGCTTGAATTGAGCTCGATGAGAGGTGTTAAAAAGTTAGGTGCAGAGTTTATTGGAATGGAAACTGATCAAACTGGGGCTGAGATTTCTTCCTCGGATATTGTTTCTTTCCCCAGATTGAAGGAACTGAAATTTTTTGACATGCCTAACTGGAAAGATTGGGACAGTGTGACGATGACCGCCGAATTTAAGATTGTGCCATGCCTTCGCTGTTTAGTAGTTTTATCGTTGTCCAATGTTGGAGGCACTGCCAAACTACCTTCTCCAAGTGACCATATTAGAGAAGCTAACAATTGGCCGAAACGTCATCAGCAGAGGTCCAGATGGCATTAGCAGCAACTGGGGGACCCCAATTATAGATTTAGGACTTTCATTCGAGGATGAAAATCAATTTTAAGCCTCTTTCCTTTTCTTCGTTCTTTAACGTGGGATATTGTTCCCACTTATAAGCCTCTTTCAATCTTTGTCTTTTTTTCCATCTGGGATTTTTTTCCCACTTGCATTCTGCAACAGCTTCTACAACAGCTCAGATACTTTCTTATACTTTTTATCTTTGAGTTTAGTTTTAGCTTAATTACTTTTGATATTTCAATATGGATCAAAATTATTTAGTTTTGTAACAACGCACACTTGCATGTTAATTTTTGTTCTACTCAAAAGTATTATCCTTCTTGTAGGAGTATGACAGTTGCTACTTCTGAGATCTAGATGCGCAGGTAGATGCAGTTGTTAATATCTATGTTCAGCCATCACCCACATAACCCCGAGTATTCACAAGGCTCATCCTGCCAAGGCACATGATTAATCTTTTGTCTAATTAAGCAAGACTACTAGTGTTGGGCATGTTTCACATGAAACAATGATTCTGGTGCCACAAGGCTTTCGCCCCAGAAAATTTCATGATTTGTCAATCACTAGAAATGCATATATTGTTCTGAATCATCAATCTCAGATTTTGTTGTCATATCTTAGCAATAACGTCATGAAGAATTTGTTTGAGATATGTAAATAGGTATTTGAACTACCAGTTGAAGGGTCCTATCAAATTGGGATGTTGTCAGTGGCTTCACACCAATCTGGGTGTGCCTACATGTTGGCTCCTGGCATTTCAAATATCTTTTTCTTTTTTTCATTATGGGTATATGATGTCTTCTTCTGTTGAGATTGCCTGTTTTAATAGTGATTAATCTTGTTCATTCACTTGGCCAGATTTGATTTAGTTAAATTTGAATTTTTAAGTGTCGTGGAAGAAATAATATTGCTTATTTCTTGCAAAACAAACAAACAAATTAATGATGTGTAATTAGAGCCCTTTTACTTAGTTATCATGTGTTGAAAATATACATATCAAAGATTTTTAATCTAGTTTCAATTAATGCCTACATATTTTTACGTCCATATATAAAATTCTTTAAAGTCATTGTATTAAAATTAAGAGCATGGGGCTCAAAAGGAGGAAAAAAAATAAAAGATTTAGACTTCTTAACCATAAAATACTATACAAGCTGAAATTGGAGATAAAAAAAAACAACAAAATCTTTATAAAATTGTCTAATATCTTGTAAAATTTAATTAGCGTGCTAAGATTACTATGTTAGGTGAAACAAAAATTAATTCATAGCCAACTATACAAAGTTATTATAGAAACCTTATTAATGACCAAGTCTTTGTGGAATATGTGGAAAACAAATAAATTTATTTTTATTATATCAAGGAAACTTTAGTATAAGATATTTGTACACACTCACATGTTAATATTCTCACAAACACTCAAGACGCTTTCTCATTTAAACTCATCCATAACACACTCTCTCACACATGCATTCACTCTCTCATGACACACATACTCTTTTGTACATACACTAACACATACATGACACACATATACCACCCAAACAGCCATCACCACTCATGCCTATTTATAAGCTTACAATCCTTAAGGGCTAAGTATAATAAGTTGTCAAAGCCAACTTGAAAACAACTTGTGACAACCAATACCAAGTTGTCAAAATCAACTTGTAAACAACTTCAAAGTAACAAAAACAAAATTGGTTTTGACAACTAAGAATTCAAAGTCAAGTTGGCCACTTCTTTTAAGTTGGTTAACTAAAGTAATAATCTTATAGAAGGATGTAGAGAAGGGTGTAGAGTTGGTAATGTATTCTTCACACTCCCCCTTAGCACCAACTCTCTTGTCTTCGATTGGAACTCCTCGTCCGTCTTAATCATCATATCCTATTCCTCCATCTTATATGTTGATTCTTTTGCTCCTTGACAATCACATTGTATTATTATGCTTGTTCCTCCATTTGTTGTTTTAAAAATTATTTATGTATCCTTGTTTTCATTCAAAACCCGCAAGTGCATGGATCGTGATTGCAGTATAAAGAGTTATCGTTCCCACAAGGATTGTACATTGATTACTAATATTTTTACTTATGATATTAGCTAGCAAATTAAATAAAATTGAAGTAAGAATTAAATAAGCTTAGCAATCTAAATTATAATTAAAATCAAATGATTAAAGCTTTGAGTCTAAGTCTAGTTTCACTATTCCAATCCAATCATGGACAAAAATTAATAGAAAAATATTGATTTCAGTTAAGGGCAATCATTCTAAATTACCTAAAGATTCTCTCGAGTTCAAGTAAGCATGTAAAGATTAAAGTTTAACCTATTCTCGTGGTTAAGAAGTTAATCAAAACTCATTAAGTTTCTTAACAATTGATTTACCATCGTAGACCCCTGTCTACAGTCATGGTTCCCCGAAGAGCTTGCCTACTCTCATGGTCAAGTGATCTAAGTCCTATGAGTTTTAAGCTAATGAATTCCCCTAACTCTCATTGGCGAAAACACCCATAAACATGTAAATAAGTCAGCCAAGAATGAAAGCATACATTAAATACAACTCATAGAATTAACTGAAAATCAAACTAAATAATAAAATCTTGTGTTCATTCACGTCATGGAATAACTACTCCTATTCCCAAACCCTAAAAGAAAACTAGCCACGCATGGTTGTGGCAAAGCACATAAACATGTCCAAAAGAAATAGAAAGATGAAGAAGAAAATAAATAAAAACTCTTTTAATGTTTAGTCTCCTTCAATCTTCGGTTGGCTCTTATTTATGGCTTTAAGAATGTGGAATGAATCCCCTTTCCATCTCTTTTAATCCCTTATATATATTCATAATTCATCCTTGCTTGAATTGGAATAAATTTAGGTCTTCAAAAGTCAAATCCTAATTAAATTAGGATAGTTTTCCTGCTTTATCCAGGTAGGATGAATTTCATGAAACTTTAGCCCCTTAATATGAACGAATTAGCTCTTTAAGTCCCAGAACACTTTGAATCACCTAAATCTGAGTTCTGTACAAAAAAAATTATTTCCAAAGCACTCAGACATGCTCCAATCCAAAATCATGCAGAAGATGGGTAACGGTCGTGCAATAACATGTAACGACTGTTACACTATTTCTTCTGCAAATCCTTCAATCTAGACACTCCATAATGGCCATGCATTAATAGGTAATGGCTGTTACACTCTCCTGGACATTTTTCTTTGCTAAATTAAGCTCTGAGTCATGCCATATTGCATTTTATTCGAACTCCCAGCTTCCAAACCTCAAAAGACATGGAAAAACAAATTAAAATGCATCTAAAATTCACATAAAACTTATTCCAATACTAAGTCAAAACTTTAATTAACCTTAATTCGATATGCATTATGCAAACCTAAGCAAATTACTATGAAATATGGCCTAATTTACATGTAATGCAACATATTAACTTATAATCCTAAATTAACATATTTTAACTATACTTTACTAAATGATCACACTATATAAAGTAAAAACTAATGACATATTAACTATATTAATGCATAAAATATGAACTTATCAATTCTTTAAAACATTTCTCAACATTTTCTTCACCCAATGTCATGTTAGTGCCTTCTCTCTTTGATTTGCCTCTTATTCTTCTTGTATTGCTTTTACTTCCTTTTCTTAATCTTCCTTCAACATCAAAGCTTCATCTCCAAATTCTTCATCATTCGCAGACCACAAAAGCTCCTTTATTACTTTGGGAATTTCATGATTCTTTCCTAGTTGCTCCCCCATACTTCATATAATCTCACTCTCTTTCTTACATTCACCTTCTTCAACATTTGCTTTCTCTATGACCACACTTGGAGATATCTTTTCAACTTTAGCAGTTTAATTCATTTGATCCTGCATTTCTTCTTTTAATGGAGCACTTTCAAATAAACTTGAGTCTGTCATATCCCACTCTTCTTCATTTTCATAGGATTCTTTAAGATACTCTAGCATAGCAGATGTTACCAGCATATCCCATTTGTTCTCACTATCATATGCCTCTACGAATTCATTTGAACCATTTTTTACTTGCTCTTTAATTGCACATGATGTTTGAATGTTGAAGTCCTATTCTTCTTCGCTTCGAACTTGAGGTTTTGTTGATGTCACAACATTTCCCTCATCTCTTCTATACCGGCAGTCTCTAGCATAATGACCTCTCTTACCACAATTATAGCATTCCAAATCACGTTGGTGATATCTTCTATCTTCTGTGTCTTCTTGGTTTTGATGTTATTGAGCTTCCCTTGAACATCGACTTTGGCCTTTCCACCTTCTTTCATTTCTATCTTCCTCTGAATTGGTCTTGTCATCTACATTGAACTTTCTAGAATTGTAATTTTTAAGACGACGTCTTCTATGTTTGCTAAATAATGCTTCTTCATCTCCAACCATTTTCTTAGTTAACATCTATTAATTGGCTAATAAATTCTCTAACTAATTTAATATGGGTAGGTTTAGGCCAACCTTGAATAATAGTAATAAACCCTCTATATTCTAGCTTAATTCTATAAATAATAATCCTTATCATCCTATCTTTATTAATTTTTGATGCATAATTTAATTCTAAAATTTCTCGACATAAAGATTTAACTTTTGTAAAATATTGATTAATTGACATCTCCCCTTATTTTATGGACATTAACTCCATCTCTAAATTTTGTAATCTCATCTCATTTTTCTTAGAAAATTGTAAGGCAAAAATATCCCAAGGTTCTTTAGGTGTGGGAGCGTACTTGATGTGTTCTAACATTTCTTCTTCAATTGATACCTTAATCGCAAGCATCGCCTTCCTAGCCTTGACTTTCCACTTCTTCAAGGCATTTTCATCTGCTTCTGGAGGTGGCATACTCTCAATTCCGCTGACTACCTCTCATATGTCGACCACATACTATAGTTGTAATCGTTCAACTTCTTTATATTGCACACTGCGAGGTCCATCTCGTGACTTGAGACTGCTCTCAACCAAGTAAGCAACTGGCTTCACAGTACCTCTCGACTGTGCACAAGATAATTACTCCTTAGAACACTTCACTACCTCAAACTAAATAACTCTTTTGGACCTTCGACCGTCCCTCTCTGATATCACTTGTAGAATATGTGGAAGACAAATAAACTTATTTTTATTATATCGAGGAATCTGTAGTACAAAAGTATTTGTACACACTTACACATTAATATTGTCACAAACACTTAAGATACTTTCTCATTTAATCTCACCCATAACACACTCTTTCACACATACATTAACTCTCCCATGACACACACTCTTTTATACATACACTAACACATACATGACACACACATACTACCCAAATGGCCATCACCACCCATGCCTATTTATAGGCTTGCAATCCTTAAGGGCTAAGCATAATAAATCGCCAAAACCAACTTAAAAATAACTTATGACAACTAATGTCAAGTTGTCAAAATCAACTTGTAAATAACTTACAAGTAACTAAAGCAAAATTGGTTTTGACAATTATGAATTCAAAGTCAGGGTTATTTACCATTTTATGGTGAAAACTAAATTTATTTCTCTTTTTATGGTACTTTTAAAACTAATTCCCATTTTGTGGTACTTTTTCTCTTTTTTTGATTAAAAAATTAAAGACGCCATTAATAATGGCGGAATTACAAAAAGACAAGCTTGACGGAGGTCATACTGCCATTAAAAATGGTTGAATCAGAAAAAAGCAATTCACTACATTCCACCACTAGCAGTGGGGGAATGGCTCCTATTTTACTGCAGTTCGTGCATCCTCCCTTACAGTTGTTGTGTTTAAAACCCGCAAGCGCACAGATCGTGAATTGTAGTACAAAAAAAATCATTCCCACTAGGATTGAATACTAATATTTCTTCCTATGTTCTTAGCTAGCAAATCAAATAAAGCAATTTAGAGAATAAAATATAAATCTAAACAATTAAAATTAAAAGAAAATCAAATGATAAAAACATAGAGCTTAGGTTTAGTTTCACCATTCCAATCAGATCATGAACAGATAATTATTAAACACCTTTATCACAGTTAAGGGTAATTATTCTAAAATACCCAAAGACTCTCTCGAGTTCAATTAAGCATGTAAGGATTAAAGTTTAACCTACTCTCATGATTAAGAAGTTAATCTAAACTCATTAAGTTCCTTAACAATTATATTTTTACCACCATAGACCCTATCTACTGTCATGGGCCCCCGAAGAGCTTGCCTACTCTTCTTGTCGAGTGATCTACGTCCTATGAGTTTTAAGCTGATAAATTCCACTAACTCTCATTGGTTAATTTACCCATAGACATGCAATCAAATAGGCCTGGAATGATAACAAGACATTAAGGTTAATGTATAGAATTAACTGAAAATCAAATTAATAAAAGACTTATGTTCATTCAAATCATAGAATAGCTACTTCTAAGCTAAACCCTAAAAGGAGTTTAGCCACACATAGTTCTATAAACAATAAAATCAATAACATGAGAGTGAAGAAGAAGAATAAATAAAACTCGTTTAAGTGCTGCTTCAATCATCAAACCCTTGTTCACTTTCTAAGGCTCTTATTTGCGGCTTTTAGAATGTAGAATGAATCCCCTTTCTATCTCTTTTGATCCTTTATATATAGTCATAATTCATCCTTGCATATATAGTCATAATTCATCCTTGCTTGAATTGGAATAAATTTAGGTCTTCAAAAGTCCAATCCTAATCAAATTAGGATAGTTTTCCCACACTGTGCAGGTAGGATGACTTTCACAAAAATTTAAAATCATGCAGGAGATGCATAACGGCCATTACACTCTTTCTTCTGAAAATCCTTCAACTTAGGCACTCTGTAATGGCCATGCAATAATAGATGATGGTCGTTACACTATCCTCGACATTTTTCATTGCTAAATTAAGCTCTGAGTCATGCCATATTGCATTCCATTTGAACTCCAAGCTTCCAAACCTTAAAAGACATGGAAAAGACATTAAAATGTATCTAAAATCCATAAAGAACTTATTCTAATACTAATTCAAAACTTTAATTAATCTTAACTTAATATGCATTATGCAAACCTTAGCAAATTGCTATGAAATATGGCCTAATTTACATGTAATGCTACATATTAACTTATAGTCCTAAATTAACATATTTTAACTATATTTTACTAAATGATCGCACTATATAAAGTAAACTAATGAAATATTAACTATATTAATGCATAAAATATGAACTTATCAACTACCCATACTTAGACGTTTGTTTATCTTCAAGCAAACACAAGAGAACACCTATCATCACAACGAATTTAGCACATTGACAAACTTTAACTTGTATGTCCTCCAAAATCTTTAGTTAATACAAAACTTATAACTTGAAATTAAATTGACAACTCAAGGTTAAAGACATAAGCTTTACCAAGTGAAGAGCAAACTTAACCATTGAATTCTCAAAAATGTATCAGTTGACAATTAAGAAAAGCAAAAGAAAGTGATACTATCCACTTAACTCTTAGCAATCTCTAAAGTCTAACACATAAAAGATAACCACACCATTTTTTTTCAAGCGAGTGCGTTTTACGCTCCATCTCACACATATTTTTTCTCTTACCAACCTTCCCACTTTTAGTAATCCCCCGCCATTCCCGCACTACTAAGAATGAATATCATCAAGTGGGTCCTTTGGACACTCTTACTTTATTTAGAGCATTGGAAGATTTGGAATATATCCTTATTAAAAGATAATATATATATTTTTAATGAAACTACCATCTCATATGCTAGGCTCAAAGATCAACTAAGAATCAAAAATTGAGTATCACTTACAAGTATTTTTCTTAACTATCAACTCACAAAATTCAATCACTCAAAAGCAAGTAAGCATTACGTTCATTAAATTTTCAAAAGTCCGTAAATACAAATTATCAACTTAACTTAAAAGTCTCAAATTAAGCATTAACAAAAGATTATGAAACATTTACAAGAAAATCACATTCAGTGTACTCTACTCATCATAAGGATAGATTGCAAAATTTTAAATATGTAAATGCTAACATGCAAAAGCAAACCTACTCCTAAAATTCTAATAAAAAAATGAAAATAATGCACACACACAAATGAAACATTTATAATTAACACAAATAC
>CATIWM010309402.1:0-42942 GCA_949671775.1 Mallotus repandus
AAGAGAAAAAAATAAAAAATAAATGAAAAATAAAAATAAAATAAAAAAAGTAAAAAGGAAGAAAAGTGCATATATATAAATAAAATGTGCACTAGTGTAAATAAAAGTGGTAAAATTAGTAAATAATGAAAACTTGGGGAATTTTGGTTAGTAAAATAAAAAAGTGTCTATTTGTGCGAAAATCTCTTAATTTAATTTAATTTAATTTTGTTAGAGATAAAATATAACTTAACCTAATTAGAATAGAAAATATACTTTCAATTATACTAAAATTATATTTAAATTATACTAATTTTTATTGAAGATAAAAATAGAAGTTAACCTAATTAAAATAGATAATTTACTTTCAATTAAACTAAAATTTTTGTTAGAGATCAGATATAATTTAACCTAATTAGAATAGAAAATATAATTTCGATTAAATTAGAATTATATTTTGTTAAAGTAATCTCATGAGAGAAAAAATAGAAATTAATTTAATTTAAATAAAAAATAAACTTTCAATCAAATAAAAATTATATTTTAATTAATTTAATTTAATTTTTATTAATAAATAATTAAATTACTCAATTTTTATCTAATAATGAAAAAAAGACTTCTTCGCAATTTTATTTATCCCCTTTTTCCGCAATTATATATATTATAGATTATAGATATGTAGAAAACCTAGAAAACCACAGTTTAGCTGAAACCTGCATCTATAAGTACTTTGAGAACCTTATTTGTATTTACCTAATAAACTTTAACTTGATAAGTTTTTAAAAATAATAAAAATATTATTTTATTATTTAATTTTTCCATTTAGATAAAATTACATAATAACATGATAATTTATTATAATTTTAATAATTATTTATTTGAACAACTATATAATATTCTTTTAATAATTTTATTTAAATAATAATTTAATTTTATATATTTGATAGAGTTATAATATAATGATTGACTACATTCCTTGTAAAATTTTTATTTAAACAATTATATAGTAATTTTTTTACATTGTTTTGTTAAATTCGTAATTAATTACTTTAATAAATTTATTAAAAATGTCAATCTAATGTTATAAATAGAATATTACTATAATAATTTATTTTCCTAATTTATTTTATTTAAACAATTACACACCAATTTTTTAGAATATTTTTGACATTAATATTTTCATAATTAATTATTTTGATTTAGTAAGACTTATAAAATTATATTGTCTAATTTAATTTAAATTAAATTAAATATAATAATACCTAATTAAATAGAATAATATATATTTTTTAAAAATTATAGCTGAAATTTTAATTAATTTTAAATTTTATTAGAGAAAAAATAAAAATTAACCTAATTAATATTTTTAATTTAATTAAAATTACATTTTAATTAATTTAAGTTTTATAACAGATAAATGAAATCTAACTTAATTAAAATAGAAAATATATTTTTAATTAAATAAAAATTACTTTTAATTTATTTTTATTAATAAATAATTAAATTATCTAATTTATTATATAATAATCAGTTGAAGACTTTTTATAATTTTATACATGCTCTTCTAGTCTCCTTCTCCCCGGTACATTTATATACATACTAAAAAAGAAAACCACAATTCAGAAAAAAGAAAAAGAATAGAATGAAGTCTGCTACAGCAAAGGTAACCGAAATTGAAGATGTTTTGGAAGAAATTCAAATCCGACTACCTACAAAACCATTAGTAAAGTTCAAATGTTTATCGAAACAATGGCGCCGTCTGATTTCTGAACCCCAATTTTCCGTTTCTCACTTTCGATTTCAGCAAAGTTGTGATAATCGCATGCCCACTCCTATTCTCGTCGACCAACGTTTCTTTTATTCCTCGAAATTTCAAGTAATCCCTCTGAATTCTTGTACTAATTTTACTTTTGTCAGAGGTGACATTGTTGCCCAAGATTATTTGAATGTTCCTGAAGCCAATATATCACAGTCCTGCAACGGTTTATTACTTTGCCATAGTGGGAAGATTGGTGGACATCCATTTTTTTATTATGTGTTAAATCCCACCACCGGACAGTTCAAGAGACTGGGAATTCCTGATAATAATTAGAATTGTGTTTCTTTGGCGTTTGATCCCAAAATATCACCGCATTATAAGGTCATTTTCTTTTGTGATGTGTGGGATTGTCCTCAGGAATCTTCTTATCATTCTTCAAAAATTTGTATATATTCCTCAGAAATTGATGCTTGGACTTCCCATAGAGCACTCTGTAGTACAAATGTTGAATTGTATTTGCGCTCCAATTCTTTAGAAAACTTCTTTTCCCAATGGGTATATATTAATGGTGAATTACATTGTCAGACACATGTTTTCACTATCCTCTGCTTTAATGTTCAAACCATGACTTTCAACAAAAAAAAAGGGTTTTCCCGAGGGCATGTTCTTCCACTACTTTGGCGAATCTCAGGGTCATTTACCTACTATTGCTCAATATTATGGGCATATTGAAGGGGAATTTGCTGTTGTCGAGGTAGCAACAGACTATTCTGGATGGGTAGTGAGGTACCGTTTTAACCTGTCTTCCGTCATAACAGGACAGGCAAAAGAGGCACCATTGTTAAGCATAATCTGTGATAAAAATGCACAAGAGTGGATACTTGTGATACCAATCGATTATGGCCCAATAGCTTATAATCTTTCTGATGGAACTCACTACAGACTTTTTGATCCGGATTTAAAATTTTTGGATGGTCCTTGGAAGTTCTATCTGTACACTTCGAGAACCTTATTTTGGTAAACTCTTGTTTTCATCTATTGTTGCATTAATTAGATATATAAATAAAACCTGTTCCTCTTTTATCTGTTATCTTCAATCTCCACCATAACCCCCTCCCCCCAACACACACACAAGATGCAGGAGAAAACAAAAAGCGTAATTCTCGCATTTCAAAAGAGAAGAATGAAATGAAGATGCCTCTTTTGTGAGTTGCCAAACCTGTAATGTTAAAGAACTCTTCAAGTAGCTATATGTACTGATAGTTTGGTGTGTCATATCTTTTAGTGAGAGTACTAGACTAACTTTATTATTATTATTATTATTTTTGTTCAATGAAGAGCATAGCTTAACAGGGAGGTATTCATCTCCAACAGTTAGGATAGGTATTGCCTCAACCCATTAAACATTGACACCTGCACCCTCCCCATTTTAGCTTGATCCCCAAATTTTTTTTTAATTAATTACCTTTTCTACTTATTGTTGCACTCTTCACTTCTCAGTGCCACCTATTTTATTTGTTATTTTTTTATTTATGTTTATTTGTATTTATCCACTTACATTCATTTATATATTTTTTTCTTTGTTTTTTAATTTGCCTTATTATAACTAAAATATGCACACTTATATTTATTTATTATTTTATCATGGGCTCTCGAACATGCTAAAGTATGGATATTACACATATATTTATTTTAATTTATTTATTAATTTTATAATTTAACGTTAATTTAGAATTTGGATGTAACATTTCAGGTGGGTAATATTTAGTCAAGAATGCTTTGGAAAGTATATCCCATAAGGTGATGGAGTTTGGTGCCAATGAACTCAGCCATAACTTCGCCTTATCTCTTAAATAAAATGGAAATAGTCTGAGGCGAACAACATCTGAACTTACTTCATTCATCCTAAATGTATCACATATGTCAAGGAAAGAAGCTAGATATGCATTTGGATATTTTGAGGGTAGCCCTGGGTATTGATACCATGAAACCATCTATATGTATACAGGTTTGATCTCAAAGGTATTAGCATCAATGCTCGGCTTCACAATACAGTTTTGACTCCCTGTAAGACTTGGTACTCCATATTCCTGCAAAGTCCTTGCTTGAGTTCCTTGTGCTGCTTGATTGGCCATTGTTTTGTCTTTTTTTCTGTTCTCTTTTTGGTTCTTTTTGTAAGACTTTTCTATCTGACAGTTCACTCTTTCTAGCTCAGGATGTCATGATCTTATTTGCATAAAAAAAATCAAGTTTTTGAAAAGAAAAAATAAAAATGATTAAATAAAATAAAAAGAAAGATATTAGTTTAGCAAAAATAAAAAGTGCTCTAATATTGGTATCGCCGATCTCCCCAGTAATGGCATCGAAAACTTGTTAGGCAATTTTCGTAAGTGCATGGTTCACAACAAGTAGTAAAGTTCGAGTATTAAGTATCGTTCCCACAAGGAGATTGATACCGAGTACTAGCCGTAATTTTATCTCCACAAGCTAACAAAATAGATTAATCAAAACAGAAAAATACTAACAAAGATAAATTTTAAATCTAAAATATTCTTTTAAAATTCAATAATCGAAAGCTAGAGTCTGGATTCACTTCTCTAGCCACTACTCAAATTACAGGATTTAATCTCAATTCAATTCCATAACACAATCAAGGGTAAATCACTCAAATTACCTAAAGTCTCTTTCGAGATCATTCAAGCACATCAAAACTAATTACCGCCTATTTTCATGGTCAAGTTAATTAATTAAGGCTCATTAAGTTTCTGGTCAATTTAATACTCCCCGAAGGATTCGTCTACTTTTGTGATCGAGGTTCCTTAGTTTCACAAGTCTATGAGCTAATAGATCATGCAACTTTCGTTGTCTCTAATCTATCCACAAACATGCATTCAATCAGGCCTAAAATCGAATACAATAACATATAAAAGCAAACTGCAAAATTGACTAAATATTAACTTATTGAATTAAAATATAAAAATCCAAACGAATAGTAGTCTAGCTATACAAATCCAAACCCTGAATCAATTAGTTACACATATTAGAAATAATAAGAATCAAAGATAATTTAATTATGAGGACAATTTTGTTGAACGTAGTTGGATTAAATCTCTGCTAAAAAATATCTCTGAGTGAATTGAATGAATGATTGATGAATGAATGAATCCCCCTATTAGGCTTAGCTTCCCTTCCTTTTATATCCCTCTCTTGCCCTAGAACTTCCAATTCTATAATATTCTCATTCAGTAATTTTTCAATTCTGAAATCTTCTAATTATGTAATCCTGAATGAAAGAGGAAGATTTTTCATGAGGACACACCCTAGCACATGACCGTGCAAAAGAGTGTGCAGGAAGGTGTGTAGCTATTTCATTTGTGCACGCCCTAGTGCATGGCCATGTGGTGAGGTGTGCATAACTTCTTTATCGGGCTTAATTTTAACCATGTCAATGCACATCTTCTTGCACAGGCATGTGGTGAAGCGTGCATAATTCTTGATGAATACACAGGCATGTGCTAGCCTATGCCCGCGATTGTGCAGAGTTCTTGACCCAGCACGGTTGAAGACACGACGTGCAATAACTTCAGCCAACAAAACTATAAAAGTTTGGCTTAATTAGACACTATAATACATATAATTATTAAACAAACATCCAAATGTATTCTTTAGAATTCAATTCAATAACATTATGCTAAATGCAAGTAAAATCAGAAATAATTAAATAAATTTATAAAAAATATTATAAAACCAATAAGAATGCTTCTAAAATTATATGTATAAATGACACATAACACTTATGTTGCTGCTCCTCCTGCTTATCTTGAAGATGAGGACCTTGCAGAATTCCTTCATTCTATCCACGAAGAGCCTTATGAGGACACTCCTCTTGATTCTTTAGCCAGTGGTGTTGATTTCGGTTGTGTGACTATGGATGATAATGCCATATCTTCAATTGCTGCTGCTGATCTATTTATCTTAAAGATGAAGAACTCATGGCATGCGTTAACTTTATCCTCGATGAGCCTCTGAAGGGCATTCCTCTTGATCTTGAAGAAAAGGTGGACGAAGCAGCAAAATATTTGAATTCGGTGCTCATAGATACTGCACAAGATTATTGAGTATACCATACTCTATTATTTGCTATCAAAATTTATGTCCTTGTTGTAGTTATGATCTGCTTTAATTTTGTCTTTCAATTAGCTGCTTATTTTTCGTTTTTTATGGTTTTCTTGATTTTGAAAGAAGAAGCAATATGTCGCATAGAGCAAATGGAAATGTTGGTGCAATATTTCACTATATAATAATTGATCCAAAAATCTGTAAGAAAGCCTAAAACACTACCCAAATGTTACATGATACACAAATCTTTTTTTTTACATAATCTTTAACAAAGCTTTTAAGTTTCTATTCTTATCATATTACTCATATACCACTTTTTAATCTCACTTCTCCCCGAACTTCTTGCTAATCTCGTTCAGTCCAATCTCACCTCTTTCCAGTTTTTAAAAAAATTCTCGATCATATTCTCCTCAATCTCATTTTTTTACAATCTCATCCCTTTGCCATCTCTCTTTGCTTTCTCTCCCATCTTTTTCCCAATTCATTTTTTTAATCTTATTCCCAATTCATTTCTTTCCAATCTAACCTCTCTCTACTCCTCTCTCCACCTACTTTTCTCCAATCTCATTTCTTTACAATTTCACCTATCTTCGTTCCCACTTTAAATTAAGTATAATTTGTGCTTTTAATAATTGATATTAGTTCTCTCCAATATGTCAATGGAATTTTGAAATATGATTCTCTCCAATCTCTCAATTGAATTTAAATTGTACAACTTATTGTGAATTTTATGTTGATTTTAATTTGTAAATTTTATGTATCATTCAATTACTAATTATAATTAGTTCTTGATGTATCACACCAAGAACACTTAAAATATTAAATTCTAAATTTAAATACTAAAATAAAATTTCTATGTGTTCTTGGATTTATTACTCTCAACTTATAGATAGCAGATGAATATGCCATGCGCATTAAAATTTTCCAGTCACAGCAAGACATCATTATACAATAACTAATCATAATTACTTGATGATGTATCATGAAAATAACACACTTAATAATATAGCTTCTAAATATTAGATTGGATTCTAAAAGTAAATGCAAAAATAAAATTTCTATTTAGCTTTAATTTATTACCCTCCACTTACAAACAATTGATATATATGGCGGGCACATTGAAATCCCCAAACACAGCAACACATCATTATACAATAACTAATGTATTTTTTTTAAATATGCTATATACTGTCTAATTGAAAATAAAAAATAGTCGAAGCCAAAAGAATATTATAACAATGAGGAAAATTTTTCATCCTCAACCAGAAAATGTGTACAGTAACAGTCTTTATTGGCGATATTTTGCTCCAAAGCTGATGAAGTTCACACATAGTGACCATGGGGTATTTCATGTTTATTTGATGTTTTTAAAATGTTATTGTGGGTCTGCAGTAACGATGGTGATGCCAGGCGATTCAAATTTGCAGAAAGAAGTGAACCGCTATCTTTGGCTTTTAAGTCCGCTAGGCTGTTTAGGAATTGATATGTTACTTATATCCATTAATTTCAGTTCACTAATTCTTTTCTTTCTTCTATATATGTAGACTTACGTTAGAATTCATATTGAGAAGGTTGAATGACAATTTTTTTTGTTAGTTATACATTTTAATCTATGCTGTTATGAGGCTTGCTCGATAGCATATTATATTTAACTTTTTTATCATAAATGTTGAATGATTAATAGAACTAAAATAATTTTATTTTTGGAAGATCCATTTTTTTATACTCTAAAATAATAGTAAAATAATAAAATTGTGAAACCAATTATTTTCCAAAGAAATTCAGAATATTTGATTTTTTTCATATATTTTTATATTATTTAATTTTTTATTGTGTTCTCTAGAATTTTTTTATAACAATTTAACTTTTTATTTTTTCTCATATTTTTATTTAATTTAAGTTTTTTAAATGGTCTAAATTTTTTATGGCATAAATTTTTAAGAAAAGCAAATTATTAAAGGATAGAATTTGACAATTACAACTTAATTACTCCATAAACAATATTCAGTTGGAACGAGCAGCCCAAAATTGATTGACTGAAAAAAAACTTGCAAGCAGCAGCTCAAAACTTGTGCAGTTGAAATTAATGCTCCTTTTTACATAATAGAATTTTGAAAATGAAGTTTTGAATAATTTTAGCAACTGACATTAGTTTTCCCCAATGTTTCAATAAAATTTTGGAATACATCTCTCCAATGTCTCAATTGGATTTGTTCTATAAATTCATGTATCATTCATAATTATTTCATGACGTATCATGCAAAGAACAATTATTAATATAAATGCTAAACATCATATATTAAAAGTAAATGCTAAAATGAATTTTTTATCTATTCTTGATTTATTACCTTAAACTTGTAAATAACTGATATATGTGCTGGGAGGCATTATTATACAATAATTAGTCTACTTTCTTAATATGTTTATTGATCCCCATCAATTCGATTTTGTCAAGGGCCGAAATATTGAGAATTGTATAGTTGCTGCCTCTGAATGTGTCAATATGATTAATACTCGCTGTTTTGGTTATAATATGACTATTAAGATTGATGTCCGCAAAGCTTTTGATACCATGGATTGGGAATTTATTCTGAAAGTTTTGCATTGTTTTAGGTTTTCTTCCATTTTCTGTGATTGGATCAGAGCCATCTTTAATTCTGCCCGCATTTCTATTCTCATAAATGGTTCTTCTAAGGGATTTTTTGGATGCTCTAGTGGGGTTCGGCAAAGTGATCCCTTATCGCCTTTGCTTTTGTGCATCGCTGAAGATTATCTAAATAGGGTGTTGCTTCAGGCTTTCAATTCTAACTTTATAGTTCCTATGCATGCTCCAGGTCGAGTTCATTGTCCTTCTCATCTGCTCTACACAGATGATGTTCTTATTTTTTGCCGTGCTACTGTTGCCAATGTTGAAAATTTAATCTGCCTTTTTTATGGTTATGGTACTATTTTGGGCCAATTTGTCAATTGGAGCAAGTCCGAAATAATTTTCCGTAAGCATTTGCCTAATAATCATATGCTTTCTTTATGTGCTTCTATTGGGCTCAAAAAAGAATCTCTGCCTTTCAATTATCTTGGCGTTCCCTTGTTTGTTGGAGCTCCTAAACACAAATGGATTTCAAGTGATTGTTGATAAAATTCTCTCTAATTTTGATAAATGGAAGGGTTCAACTCTTTCTATGGCAGGTCGGCTAGCTTTAATTAACTCGGTTATCTATGGCTCTTTTTTGCACTCTTTTATGGTATATAAATGGCCAATCCAGTTAATTAAAAACTTAGAGAAGTCAATCCGGAACTTCTTATGGACTGGTGATGTCAAGACTAGAAAGCCGGTTTCAGTTAAATGGGATCTTTGTTGTACTCCTTTAGATGAAGGTGGTGTTGGTCTTAAAAAGCTTTCTTTCCGTAATAAGGCTTTACTTAGTAAGCTGGCTTGGTGGGTTTCATGTGATCTGAATTTTGTTTTCTCTTTTCTCAGAAGCCGATATCTTACTATGTTTAAACAACCTCGGTCCTTTTATTTCAATTCTTCTATTTGGTCTTCCATTCGAGATTGCTTTATGGATTTACAAGAGAATTGCCAATGGGTTGTTCATGCTCAATCTCGGCTAAGTTTCTGGTTTGATAATTAGTTGGGTTACCGCATTGTTAATGAAATTGGAATTCCCTCTTCTCATTACAAATACTTACATGCTTCTATCTTGGATGTGTTCTATAATGAGAATTGGCATTTACCTTTGTCTTTTTGTAATGCCTTTCCAAATGTGTGATATTAAGAATGTGATCTTTTCTCTTGATGCCAATCATTATGTTTGTCATTATTCTCCTTCGGGGATCCTTACTTGCAAGGTTGCTTACAATCATTTTAGATTTTCTCTCCCGAAAGTTGCTTGGAGTAAAGATGTTTGGAGACATTATTTGCCAACTTTAAAATCTTTCCTTACTTAGCGCCTTCTTCATGGTAAACTTCCAACCATTGATAGTATTCATGCCAAAGGATTTGCTTATGTATCTCATTATTGCTTTTGTCACTGAGCTGAGGAGACAATAGATCATATTTATACAAAGTGTTATTATTCCACTTCCGTCCGGTATGCTCTCGGCAGTCTTTTTGATACCTCTTTAGACCTCTCGAATGGTATTATGCATTTGTTTAAATCTACCATGTGTTCATCTTTCTCTTCTCAAATTTCTGTTTTATGGCGAGTGGGAATTCATGTTGCTATTTAGCATATTTGGTATGCTAGAAATTCCATAATTTTCAAAGATATTTTTACTCTAATTGTTGTTTCAGTTCGACTAATCTGTCAAGCAATTAAAAGTTCCGAAGTGTTTCATTTAGGCCATATGCGAAATGTGCAGTCTAATTTTATTATTCTTCATCGTCTTTGCATCTCAAGCATTCCTAGACACTTGCCTTCTGCCTTCTTAGTCTTTTTGATTTGCCCTTAGTATGGGTGGATTAAATTAAATTTAGATGGTGCAGCTCTTGGCTCCTCAGGTCAAGCGGCAACTGGCAAAATTCTAAGCAACAGTACTGGCTCTTCTATTGCTGCCTTTGTAGCTTCGGTGGGTGTCAGGTTTGCATTTGAGCCAGAGATTCTAGCTATGGCCATGGCAGTTAACAAAGCTTTCGAGCTTAAGGTTTCTCCTTTATGGATTGAGTCTGATTCCATTCTTGTTGTGCATCTGCTCTAAACAAGAAGTATTGCGATTCCTTGGAGAGTGCGATATGCTTGGTAACGTTGTATCAATCAGCTTAGCCTTATGCAATTACATGTCAGTCACATTTATCGTGGAGGGAATAAGGTTGCTTATAGACTGGCCTCTATGGGACTTCATATGCAGGATTGCAAATGGTGGAACACCTAACCAGATTGCTGTCATAGTCTCATGCTTCATGATGCTATCGGATTGGAAACTTATAGGTTCTACTAGTCATTCTTCTTTTTGGTTTTTGCCCTTCTCTTTGGGTTTTATCTAATTCTTTGTCAACTCTTTTGTTTATTTTTAATAAAGGGTAGTCTCATTGTGTGTGATAAGGGTGCTAAGAGGGTGCCAACCACCTCCTGATGCTATGAGCTCTATAATTTTATAAAAAAAATAAACTAATTGTTGTTAAAAAAAAAGTAGTCAGAGGCAAAAGAATTATTATTATAACAAAAGCAAAATTTTTCATCTGCAACTGTAAAATGTGTATAGTCACAGTCTTTACTGGCCATTTTTTACTCCAAAGGCGATGAAGTTCACACTAATATCGTCTAACAGTGACCATCACATAGTCAGGGGGTTGTATATAAATCCTACAATTTCTTTAACCTGGAGAGATCCAATCACAAAACTAATTAAATTAATAGATGAAGGAATGACACAAGAACTGAAAAAAAGAAGATAATTCTCTTACATCGATAGAGGAACGCTTTAGGATCAGTATCAACTCTTCAATGGTAAGGGAACTTGACCATTGATGGGTTCCTTTTGGAAGCTGTATGATACCTGATGGTGCATGAAAAGACATGTCATCAATTCCCATTGATGAATTGGATCCACCTTTTTCCATACTGGCATAGTGCACATAGAGGATCAAATGACCACACAGACTAAAGCCATACTGGAAATGTGCCCTGGGCATATTCCACTGCGGCTAACACCACTATGGCACCTGACAGACCTACTCCCTCACATGTCCCATCCGAGGTTAAATGCACCTCACCCCTATCTCTGACTACTCTGATGCTTCTAACATGCTATAGTAACACCAAAATGCAGCCAACCACCATTTGACATGTCATTGGCACATTAAGGTATAAAAACACCACTTTTCCTTCTTTTTCTTCATCTTCTTCTCTCTTCTTCCTCTTCTCCCCCATTTTTCTATAAATGCAGTAGCTTTTAACACCATTTTCTCATCTTAAACTCATGTTCTTGTCACTTCCATCCTCATTATCTATTTTGCCGACCACACTGACAAATCCAACTGTGGCATTTTCTGACTTGAGCGTCGGAGGGGTTTTAGGGCATCCTGAACTGGAACTGAGACATATTTCAGCATCCAAATATCCTAGCTGGAACTGAGACATTTTAGGATCCATCAAATGGTGCCGTCTAGGGGAAAAGGGTGATTTTGTTACCTAAAAGTTATCATTTTTCTCTTAATATCTCTTTTTTCATATTATTCTTGATTTACAAGTTGAGAGCTACTGTGTTTACATTGCTTACTTATTCTTTACTTTTTTTCCATTAAAAATCAAAGAAAAAATGAAGTAGTAGTAGTGATGAAAGCTTGAGTATATGTTTTATTGTGTATGGTGTGAGGAATATCAAGTTGTTTGTGGTTATTGTTGTATTATTGCTTTTGGGAAGAATTTTATGATGTCTTATAATGGTGGATTGAGTGCATCTACTAGAAGGCATGAACCGATGCAAGATAGAAACTTAGGGGTGTTTTTTATGATAAGTTTTGGGCAACCACAAGCTATGAAAAATGTCAACAAATCTTTTAAGAGATTTAGTGGTGAAGTAGATTACGTAGCAAAAGATAAGTTAAAGGAAGAGGTCATACTGCCAATGCCATTATGGAGACATCTAGGGTGGAGATATCCAGTGTGGTATAAAGAAGACTGCCTCCTCAAAATGATGAGGAAATGGGTGAAACCATCTCCAAGGCCCACACAGACACTCTTAAGCAGAATTTCCTATAAGGGGAAGCCATATCTCACTCTCCATTACCTCTAAGTGAGCCAAAGAGGGAATTTAAGCAATTTTTCCCTACTTGAAAGATAAAAGAGCTTGTCATAATGGATTTTTTCGGTCAGACTTGTCATAATGGATTTTTCTGGTCAGGCTTGTCAAAATGGATTTTTCTGGTTAGACTAGTCAGAATGGATCGCCAAGTTGGTCAGAGTGGAATTTCTAGTTAGTAGGTAATTTATCAGTAGGCAATTCATTAGTAGGCTCACTATCATTATGCCTATGCCAAGGGAGATTTTCCACATGGAGACCTCATTTCATAGCACCATTTCTAAGCATATGAATGAATACTATCAGCATTGTGTTGTGCTCAAAATAGGTACACATCATTATTGCTTTATATTCAAATTTTCTTATGAATAAAATTCATCTTAAATATTTCTCACAAAGAAAAAGAAATTTTCTACTCAAAATTCTCTAGCTCCCCCATGGGAGCAACATTTCCTCCACTAGGAATGTCCACTGGAACGCCCACTTAGGCATCATTAACCTCCCTCAAGGGAGAAAAACTCTCCAATAAAGAGTGTCTACTCAAAAATGCCCACTTTGGTATCTAATAATGAAAAACTCTCTTCAGGCCATCGTGGACATAACCAGTATGGCATTTTCCTCCCAAAAGGATTAAAAAGGGGTTAGGACCATTCCCTTAAAAGCCTATACAAAAATCCCCTGGAAGGCCTTTCACTCCCCCATGGGAGAGCAACATGACTCCATTAAACACTACAAGGCAAGATGTCCTCATGGCCATTGAAGATAAAGAGTATGTGAAGTGACCGTAGGAAATCCTTTCAAACAACAAGGGTCGAGACTAGTTCAGGTTTTGCCACTCTCACAAAGCAGTGGGGCATGATACTAATGAATGTCACCAATGATGTTCGAAACAAAAAAGCTAATCAAGGGGAAGCACCTTCAGCATATTGTTCAAAGTGATGACAATACCTCCATGGGATCAAAAGGAAGCATACCATCATCATCCACACTGGCAAAAGACAAACAACCTATATTCCCTCTGGATACCAGGACTAGAGGTGCAATTCATTGGATTGCTGGAGATCTAGTTCCTCAGTTAACTCAAGAAAGCATGAACAAAAAGTTGAAGCCATCCTAGAGAAGTGCAGATTGACAATCCATTGTGAACTTATCTTATCACTTTTGGCCCGGAGGATGGAGAGGGTGTGATTACTCCCTATGCAGATGTAATGGTCATTATGGCGGTCATAAACAACTTCAAAATTGAATGGGTCTTGGTGAATATGGGAGCTCAATCAGCCTTCTTCCTTTCTATGCATTCAAAAAATAGGATTGAATGAGAATGTCTAATTCCTATGAAGTCCCGCTTGAAAGGAATACATAATTCTTCTTTTCTAGTCAATGGAAAGACTGTCTTGCCAATCATCATTGAAGCAGAAGTCAGAATGGAAAATGTCTATAAAGAAAAAATCATAATGGGATAATTTATCACCGCCAGTGTGTCAACAGCCTATCATATCATTGCGGGTCCTCCCATACTGGGAGTAAATGGAAGCCAAGCATTGCCATTCTATCTCTTTATGTGACAAAGATGAAGAGAAAGTTTTAATGGTAGAGATACTTGATCTGGAAGATGTTAGGTTCGAGTAAAGGATTAAGTCAGTTGATAAATTGGAGGCTATCTCTCCTTATGGATTGTTCTGAATGGCACACATATGTCACACCGATCTTATTCTTGATCCAAAAATTCAAGTGAAGAACTTTTTACAAGAATAGGAAAGGACTTTACTTTTTGTTCCTCCAAAGATTCTGAGAATTCACCCAATTATAATAACTCACAAGCTCAATATTGGTCCAAGTTTCAAATCAATACACCAAAAGAAGCGGTTCTTTCCTCCCACTATGCAAGAAGCAATTAATCACAGAGTTAACAAGTTGATAAAGGTCGGGTTCATTAGGGAGGTTGACTATCCACAAAGGCTCGCCAATGTCTTTGGTTATAAAGGCTAATATAAAGTGGAGATTATGTATGGACTTCATTAACCTTAATAAAGCGCATCCCAAAGACTGTTCTCCTTCACCGTCAATTGACAGAGTGGTTTATGCCACTATAGATTTCGGATTCTTAACCACCCTAGATGCTTTGGCTGATATCATCAGATCTTGATGGATCCATATAATAAAGATAACATATCCTTCATTATGAATCTTTCCATGCCATCTCTGAAGCTTTTTGGAAGACTATGCATGAAACTCTGAGTATACAAATGAATGTTTTCATCAGAGCTAAAATTTTTAACTCCTCTATGGGAGTGACATTTCCTCCATGGGAAATGACATACTGGAAATACCCACTGGGTATCTTTAACCTCCCCCACGGGAGAAAAATATCCATTGAGGAATGTAAGATTGGGTAAAGCAATTTGGATCTAAAATAATTACAAGAAGTCTCGAGGCTGATTATAGCCTGCCATATAAGTTTTCTTTGTATATTTACTCAAATTAATATGCTATAATAATCATTTTATAATGATGCACATTTTATTCAATTCATATGAAACATGAGTCTTATCCTATAAATGATCCTCACTAAGAGGGAAAGTCATTTTTAGATTAAGCCTAATTAACCTTTGAATGACACCCTAACCCCCCATGATTTTTTCTATAAGGAGAAAATCTATAGTCAAGTTTTTATTGATTTCATCAGCCACAAGACATGTATTTTGATTTTATAAATCTCCAATAGTTTGAGACTCATGTTGTGCATTCCCTGTTTGCATAAGTGTAACTCTTATGTATAGCCTTGTTGCATTATAGAAATATATTGCATTTAAATTTTATCAAAGTGCACATATTTTCTTGTTCTACTATCATCATATTTCTAAATAGGATTTCTCTGAAAGGAAAATCTCTGCCATTGGTGTTGTATATAAGAACTGACGATACATAATGATTTCGAACCAATTATGAATCATTATGGGGGGCATATACTTACAACAAGTTTAATAAAATTTTGAACAGACACACTACCCGAAGGTGTCTATATGAAAACTTCATTCACGCCTAGTGCACATAAGACTTTAGAAGTCTGCTTTCTCTAGAAAGCATCATAAAGGATGAGACCCCCAATTGGGTAATTCCAAACAAAAATATGAATCAAGACATGCCATGCTAGAAAAGTTGGCTTTCTCTTTACTTATGGTTGTGCAAAAGTGTGGAGCATATTTGTTGGGACATCAAAGAGTTGTCAAGACAGATTTGCACTATTACGGCTTGATGAATGACAATATGGTTTGTGGAGATTGGGAATAGGGTTAAAGTGTGAAACCATAAAAAGCCATTAAGGCCCAAGCCTTAGCTGATTTTATAACGGAATGCAACTTTACCAATGTCACTAAATAGAGGAGCCTAAAAAGTTGAAGTCAAAGCTCATCCTCCTTTGGGTTCTTCCTTCACAGAATCTATTACTGGAATTTTT
Source organism: Mallotus repandus (assembly GCA_949671775.1). Classification (NCBI taxonomy): domain Eukaryota; kingdom Viridiplantae; phylum Streptophyta; class Magnoliopsida; order Malpighiales; family Euphorbiaceae; genus Mallotus; species Mallotus repandus. The sequence goes on from CATIWM010309402.1 coordinate 16,056, forward strand.
ACATGGACAGATCATCCTGTGAAGAAGAAAGTAGAATAAAAGTGGCATTGAAAGGGTCCCAAGAGTTTGAATTGAAGCAGTCACTTTGTCTAAACTTTTAATCCTTCAATAATATAGCTGAGTGTAAAGCCATAGTGGCAGATCTCAGACTGACAAATGCCATTGGGGTTTCAGATTTAAAAATGCATGGTGACTCCCAATAAATTATGAATCAGACCAATATCGTTTATGAAGCAAAAGAAGAGACTACGACTTCGTACCTGCAGTTAGTGCGAGCTCTTTTAAGCAAATTTAAAGAATAGAAAATATCAATATGCATTGTTCAGATCCCATGAAAGAACAACTCTGAAACAGATTTTTTGAGCATATTGGCCATTGCTAGTGTGGAATATGTACCTCCCGATGTCCATATAGACATCCTCATAGTGCCAAGCACCCATGAGCCTATTCAAAGTTTTCTAATCCAAGAAAGGGAGTGTTGAATGGACCTTATCCTTAAGCACCTCCAGAATGGTGAACTCCCCTCAAACTGCAATGAAACAATGAAGCTCTCTTTAAAGGCTTCGAGGTACACTTTGTATGAAGGAAAGCTATACAAGAGGGGGTATCACGTATCTCTCCTCAGATATCTTACTTCATACGAAGCTGACTACGTTCTAAGATAAGTACATAAAGAAGTGTGTGGCATTCATATTAGTGGACGGTCTTTATCCAATAAAGTCATAAGGCAAAGGTACTTTTGGCGAATTGTTTTAAAAAGATGCGACTGAGTTAGTGAAAAAATATAATATTTGCCAATGGTTTGCAAATCATCCACATTTCTACTACAAAGAATCATTTCGGCTCTATGGATTTTTACTCAGTGGGAATAGACATACTGGTTCCTTTCCTAGCGGCTTTAGGACAGAAGCATTTTACCACACTGACAGTTGATTATTTTATGAAGTGGGTAGAAGCAAAAGCTTTGACGACCATTATAGACCAGAAAATCGTTAATGTCATATGGATAACATTGTATACCGATTTGAAGTACCAAAAATTCTTATATCAGATAAGAGCAAGCAGTATATCAATCTATGATATGAGGAAGAATGCTAAAAGGGCAATCCTGAATGCATTAGAGAAAATGCTAAAGGGAGCAAAGATGAACTGGGCAGAAGAACTACCAAGTATGTCATTGGCCTATCGAACCACACCCATAAAGTCTACTGATGAGTCTCCTTTCATGTTGGCATATGGCACAAAGGTTGTAATCCTTTTGGAAATTAGCATGGCTACCCATAGGGTCTAATTTTATGATCTGGTAAATAATGAAGAAAGCACTGCCAGTAGAAGTTGTCTTTTCTTTTGTTCTTTTAGTGGGAAAGCTATCTACATGTCTCAATGAACTTTTTTATATGAGCAAAATAGATGATCTATGTATTCTTCTACATGTAGTAATGAAAATCTTTCTTAAGGCACTACTATAGCCTTTCTTAAATCTTATCGGAACTTGGATAACCAACATCTAAATCTTCTATGCACATGCATACTGGCTAAAATCACACTGGTTTAAAAATGCCACTCAGCTCTTAGAGACACCTCTGGTGAAAATGAACAATGCTATAATCTAGCAACAAATGAAGAAGAAATATAAATCAACATAGACCAGTTAGAGAGATTGAAAGAGGAGGAATAAATCTGATTAATAGTGCAATAAGGAGAATCAACTTGCTATTTTCAACTCTAAGGTTTATTCAGAATCACCAGAATGGTCAGACTCACCAGAATGGTTAGAATCAACAAAATGGTCAAAATCTCCACAATGGTCAGACTCAATGGGAAATCACTTGCCCCATTCACCGAATTCTCTACATCTGATAAGTTATCGCTAGAGGAAATTATATTTTCTTTCTCCTTTGCTTTTTGGAATTGTGGAATACTATCTATAGACTTGAACCACTCAATGGTACTCCATACTAATGGAAGATACTCTCCCCCTTTACTCTATAAAGAAAACATAAATACTCCTCCCTTCAAGAGAAGACTATAGAGTGTCCAGTGTACCAGTCTATGATATGGGCAAAGGTTTCACATATGCAAAATGATAGAACTAATTAGGATAACCCACTTGGGAACTCATGAGGAAAAATACTCTCCAAGTCCCTATGGACCAAACCACTATGTCATTTTCCTCCCTTGAGGAACATCTCTAAGGATTGAGAGAATCAGGTCCCTATGAACAAAATCACTATGTCATTTTTCTCCCTCGAGGAACATCTCTAAGGATTGAGATGATCAAGTGCCCATGGAAAAAACCATTATTCCATGTTTCTCCACGAGGAACATCTTTATATGATCAAGTCCCCATGGACATAACCACTATGGCATTTCATCCCTCAAGGAATATCTTTATATTATCAAGTCCCCATAGACATGACAATACATCATTTTCCTCCACGAGGAATATCTCTGGAAGCGAGATGATCAAACCCACTTGGGTAAACACATCTGGAATGTGAGGTGAATCATAAGAATTCGTTCAAAACTTTATAGCCAAAGTCTTTGAAAAGTGAGATAAGTTCATCATCTTATTGCTTTAACCAGGAGCACCTACACAGGATCCATAAAACATACACATATTCTAAAATCAAACTCCTACGATAAAATCATTTGGAAGCCCTCCACAATGGTAAAAACACTTGGCCATTAGTCATGCCACCATGCGCACCATCATTTTTACAATAGGATCTTCGGTTTTTCCAATCCACTCTCTCCCTGGATGGAGTCCCTTATGACTTTACCATGGTTGTCGCCCCTGTGACTTTAGTCCCCATGGACTTCACTATCATGGTTGTCACCCTTGCAACTTCACCACCTTGGTTGTCACCTTTGCGACTTTACCATCTTGGTTATCATCTTTGTGACTTCACCATCCTGGTTGTCGCCTTTACGACTTCACCATCAGGGTTGTTGCTCTTATGACTTCACCACCTTGGTCGTTGCCCTTGCGACTTTAGTCCCCATGGACTTTACCATCTTGGTTGTTGCCCTTGTGACTTTAGTCACATTGACTTCATCATCCTGATCATCATCTCAATGACTTCAAAAGTTAAGGAATCCATATTAGAAAAATATGTCATAATCTTCTCGAAGAGATCTTACCATCATTTGGCCTAAAATTTAAGGTTTGGAACATAGTTTTTTGGTCAAAGTCCTCTAAAGCTTTGAATTCATCAACGACATTTCTAACGGCTTCAAGGTGCTTTTGTCTATTTCTCCTCTGAACTCTTCTCCAGCAAAAATTGAATAGGAGACTAAGTTTTTCACAAGCATTTTTACCTATGGTATTTCCTTTATCAAATGGGAATTCTCTTCGACCACCTCGGCGTCTCCTATCCAACCATCCTGGCTTCAAAGCCTTGATCATAAAGTATGCCATAAGTATAAATTGACACAACAAAAAGGAATTTGAGCAACACATAAGCTATCGGATCCTACATGGAAAAGCCCATTCTCAGTCCATCATTGGCTTTGTCTTCAGTTTCGTAATAATGTTATCCCTTACCAAGTTCTCAAGAACCAATTGGATGGTTGGCTGGGAGGATCTTTTTATGTTTGCCATAATGGGAAATACTCGACTGGGTCTGCTTAATTTCCAATGTAGCAATCTTCTTCCTGGTTATAACACCATGGTGAACATCTATCTAAGCAAGACCAGAACCTCTGGCAGATGTCTTCTTTGTAGCACCAGTCTTCTTCTAGCGCTAGAAATTAGTTAGACACGTTATTCCCTTACTGGACAAGCTAAATCTGCTGGATTTGAAAAAAATTATGTCTTTCTACAATACCGAAAATAAGAGACATGTTCTGTTGGTACCATATATGGGGCTGAAACTACTTGTGCATACCTAACTAGAAGGTATGTGAGGGAGTAATGAAAGAATACATCTGTAACAAGAATCTCTCACTAAATTCTTTAATAGACTAAAGAACATAAGAAGTTGCCTTTGAATAAAGAAAGTCGTCAAATGGAATTGATGAAAATGGATAGCCAAAATGGAAATTTATACGGTTGAGTCTATACACTTAGGTCACCCAGACCCGACCTGTTGTTTGCCATCTTGCGCCTGGCTAGGGGGCTACTGATGGTGCATGAAAAATTTAGCCTATTATAAGTTGCCATGTGGCAACATTGACTATTAACTAAGAAGACATGTCATCAATTCCCATTGATGAATTGGATCCACCTTTTTCCATACTGGCATAGTGCACAGAGAGGATCAGATGACCACAAAGACTAAAGCCATACTGGAAATGTGCCCTGGGCATACTCCACTGCGGCTAATGCCACTATGGCACCTGACAGACCTACTCCCTGACACGTTTGGTTTGGTTTTGGTTAGCTTGATTAATATTTTTGATTTTTTGAACCAAATCGAACCGAACCAAATTTTAGTTTAGTTTGGTTTTTATACTCAGAAATTCTGTTAACCGAATTAACCGAACTTTTATACGTATTTCTATTTTTTTATTTTTAAATAATATAAAAAAATAAAAAAAATTGGTTTGTTCGATCGGTTCGATTCAATTTTCTAGTTGATTCGGTTCAATTATGGTTTGGTTCATTTTGGTTCGATTAATTCAGTTTCGGTCAAAAAATGACCCAAAACCAATCGAACCGATCGAATTCACACCCCTAGATGCGCCTCACCCCTATCTCTGACCACTTTGATGCTTCTGACGTGCTACAGTAACACCAAAATGCAGCCAACCACCATTTGACACGTCATTGGCCCTTTAAGGTACGAAAACACCATTTTTCCTTCTTCTTCTTCCTCTTCTCCCCTATTGTTTTTGTAAATGCAGTAGCTCTTAACACCATTTTCTCATCTTGAACTCATGTTCGTGTCACTTCCATCCTCATTATCTATTTTGCCAACCATACAGGCAAATCCCACCATGGCATTTTCTGACTTAAGCGTTGGAGGGGTTTTGGGGCATCCCGAACCCTTAGCTCATCTTGTTTTCCTTCTTTGCAGCATTCAAATATCCTAGCTGGAGCTGAGACATTTTGGGGACCATCAATACCTATTATTAGCAATTCTACAAAGCAAGATACTCAAACTTAACTAATTCCACAATCTGAGTAGATGTAAACTTCCTATGGCCTCGATCGCTAAAGCAATAATGCAATATATTGTTCTAAATTGGGCATGGCTATCAATAGCAAGAAAAGAAAAAGATACGAGTGGCAAATAATAGATATTAAGAGTGCACAACCACATTCCGCACTATTCCAAATTGGTTTCTCATATACTTTATGACCCTTCTTATACAATGCTGCCCCACATGAAATTCAAGTCTCCAACTCATTTCATCAATAGCCTAAAACCATACATATCATGTGTGCTGATGTGGATCAAGTTTGAGTTAAATGAATAGACTACAGTTATAAGGACCAACCAACACAACTACAACAATGTCATGTAAAGTTTTATGATAACAGGTTATAAAATATTAATGACCACTGCATCAGGAAAAAAAATAACAAAGAAAAAAAGAATTAGTCCTTCCAACAGCAAGCTTAGAATATCAAAATAGATGCATAAGCAATTTAATAGCAATGAATTTTAGGACAACAAATAAATGTGCAAGTTACATGCTTTCAAAAACATTATCAGGTACATTACTGAGGAAAATAGTCTAAGACAAGTCAACAACCCACAGAGAAGAAATCAATATAAGCATTCACAGAGTCAAGAGTTTATGTTGGAATGAATTCACTTCATTAGTAATTGATGTGATACAACAGCATACTGTAACCAATGGATAAACAGTATAAGCCCAGCAATTGCCAATAATATTTTTTTCAGTAGGAGCAGGTACTAGAGTCCAAGTTTGGTTCTTGACGAGTGCTTCCATTTCATGTTCCATGGCTTTTTGCCAATTTGAATTTTTATGAGCAGCAGCAAAGGATTGGGGTTCGGTAGGGAGTGAAGATGATTTTTTTGGAAGAGTGGTAACATAGGCTGTTGGCTTGCGGTTAAGAGTGGAGGGTCATATGATGAGTTCGTTGAGGATTAGATGACGGTTGAGAAGGTGGATTAGATGCGAGTTGGTTGGGTTGTAAATCCATAAAAAGTTGAATCCCATCAGGATTGTAAATGGTGGTCGGTGGAGTTATCTTAGAATATGAGCTAGAGGAAGAGGTTGTTTGTGTGGATGTGGTAATTGATGGGGGTGAGTGAGGAGATGATGTAGAAGTGGATGAAGATAAGGATTGTGAAGAAGAAGAGTTTGGATTAGAACAAGTACCTGATTGACACCAAGAGCTGGTATTCAATTGGGAACGTACCACTGAGTTGAAGCCATGGTGATGTTAGAATGCTAACTGGCGATGCATCCGAATTAGATGAAGGACTGGTAGGATTAAAAAAAGGGAAAACTTTTTCATCAAATTGAACATGGCGAGCTATATAAATTTTTCCTGTGGATTTGTCTAAGCACTTACAACCGAGATGTAAAGGAGAGTACCCAGGAAAATGCATTGCTTTGAGCGATAAGAAAATTTATGTTTATTAAATGGGCGAAGAAGATGATAAATGGCACACCCAAACACTTTTAAAAAAAAATAATCAGGGACATGAATTTTATTTTGAATGGAGGAGGCAGGTAATCGATTTATTAAGAATATTACAGTTTCAAAAGCAAATTCCCAATATTTAAATGGTGCACCACACTGACCTAGTAATGTAAGGCCAATTTCCACAACATGCCTAATTTTTTGCTCAGCTATGTCATTTTGTTCATGGGTGCGAGGGCAAATGATTTGATGTTGAATTTCGAAAATGAGTATGTAATGGACGATATTCACCACCCCAATTAGAATTAAAGGCCTTAATTTTGCTATCAAATTGCTTCTCAACCATGACTTGAAATTTATAAAAAATATTTTGAACTTCACTTTTACATTTCATAAGAAAAAGCCATGTAAATAATGAATAATCATCGATAAAGATAACAAAATATTTAAAGCCTAGAATTGATAAAAGAGGGGCAGAACCCCAAACATTAGAGTGAATAAGTTGCAAAGGTTGAGTACTATGATGTTGGGTTAATGGCAAAGAAATACGGTGAAGCTTTCCTAGACAACATGCTTCACAAGTTCACATTTATTTATCTTAGGTGTTCTTTTTGAAAAAGGTAATTTAAAAGAATTCACTAGATGGCGAGCAGTAGTAAAGTTGGGATGACCTAGTCTGGCATGTTAATCTTCCAAACTCGCAAGGTAAGCCACTGAAGGTGAAGATTGTGATGATGGAATGGCACCTTGAAGCTTGTAAAGGCCTCGTCGAAGTACTGGTCTCTTTGTCATCTGATCTTTGATAAGACAATGGTGATCATGAAATTTAACAAAACACTTGTTATCTCTACATAATTTCTTAAGAGATAGTAAAGGCTTGGTTATTGAAGGAATATGAAGCACATTTTTTAATTAAAAGGAATGAGAAGAAGCAGGCAGAGTAGTATTGCCAACATTGAAAATAGGTAGTCCTTGGCCATTACCAACCATTAAACGAGCCTTACCTTTGTATTCGTTTGAAATTGTAAGTGCTGAAAGGTCTGGAGTAACGTGGTGCGTGGCACCATTATCAGGATACCATGAGAGTGGTGCATCAGTCTGGGAAGTAGGAAGAAGGCCTGACGTCGAAGAAGAGGGTAGCTCGGTTAAGTGAGCTTGACGTCGGTTTGCAGAGTCTGATAAATTTGAAAAAGGTGCTGGTGATCGGGTTCGACGCTGTGTGGTAAGAGAAGCATGAAATCGACGTTGAAACTCTATGGCAGTGTGGTTAGTGAACCCGCAAATTTGGCAAGCAATTGTAGAAAAGCCCCGTCGTCCACCACGAGATGCTTGGCGACCCCGATTACCTGAAAAGGCTAGACGAAAACCATTAAAACCAGAATTGGATTGACGTTGGGCAATGTTAACAAGCGGAATAGAAGGCTCCTGGGATTTGAGCAGTAGTTCGTAGGAAACCAATTGGCCATGCAATTCACTAAACAAGACCGGTTCAGATCACTGCTGCAAGGCACTAACGATGCCATTGTAATCAGTTCCAAGCTTGCGAAACACAATTGCATTAAACTCGGAAGGAGTAATCGGTTGGCTTGCTAATGCTAGTGAATTAGCGATCGCCTTCGCTTGATAAAAGTATTGTGACACAGACTTGTTGTCTTTTGAAAGATTGTGCAGCTCAATATGTAGTTGAGTCTTTTGAGCATTACTAATGACATCGTATGCTGTAGCAAGAGCACGCAAAACCTTAGCAGAAGTAGAAAGATCGATAAGTTGAGGGTAAACCTCTTCAGATATGGAAGATAAGAGCCAAGAGAAAAAGCAATTGGTCCTTCTAAAACCAGGCTGTGTATGCCGGATTAATGGTGGTCTAATTTGTTGAAGAGCCAACTATTTCTCGAGGAGGAAGTGTAGTGCCATTAATGATCTCATGAAGATTATAATAGTTGAGCAAGGGAGTGAATTAAAGTTTCCAAGGGATATAATTCTTGGATGTAAGTTTGATGGAGAAAGTTTGGTGAATTTGTGTGGGTGTGGTAGCGGAGATCGGGGAGGGACAAGGTGGAACAGTATTTGTTGTATTCATGGATGCAGTAGAAGAAGAGGAAAGAGATGAGGAGGTAGAAGACGAAGTTGGATTTGTCATTTGATTGTTTGTGGACTCTTGCTCTGATACCAAGTCAAGAGTTTATGTTGGAATGAATTCACTTCATTAGTAATTGATGTGATACAACAGCAAATATATATATACAGCATACGGTAACTAATGGATAAACAGTATAAGCTATACAAACTGAATTTGGTTACAATGAGTTATCTGATACACAGAATTATGAGCAATCATACCCAATGAAGAAGTTATTCCGCAGGAACAACAAATGGTGATGCCAGGACATCATGATTCAAATTTGCAGAAAGAATTGAACCGCTACATCCCTACTGCAGCTACCTTTGGAGGAATGTGCATTGGTGCACTGACAGTACTGACAGATTTCAAGGGAGCAATTGGCTCAGGAACGCGGATTTTGCTTGCTGTTACTATTATCTATCATTATTTTGAGACTTACGAGAAGGAAAGAGCTACTGAACTTGGCTTCTTCGGCTTTTGAGTCCAGTAGTCTGTTTTAGGGATTTATATGTTATATCCATCAATTTCAGTAGCCCCTTTTGTGAAAGGGGTTTCTTAACACACCCAATGGCTGCTGTGTTTTTTCTTTTGTCTAGACTCATGTTAGAATTGATATTGAGGCAAAGGAATGACAATTTTTTTTAGTGACAATTTTTTTCTAGCCGTAACTTGATTTACAACATCAATTATTAATTGCACAATTATCATTATCAACTATTATAATTATCAACAACTATTATAATTTCATTATTATTATCACTATTAATTATTATTATTATTATTATTATATCCTAGTGTTCCTATGAATATTTAGTTTAAAACTTTTTGCACCATTTAAAATTTGAATATGAGCCCTCTTAAACCAATTGGTCTAAGGCTTATTGGCAATGACAAATTTTTTGTTAGGTACAATTTTTTTTCCAGAGTTTTTATTATATTTACATTATAAGTTCCTATAATATAAAAATATGTAAATTAATATATGATTTTGGTATAAATATGTAAATTAATATATGATTTTCTGTTTTATTACTTGGGGAGGGGGAGGGGGATTCGAACCGCTCTCCTTTAATGCCTACCTATGAATGGAAAGACACTTTACCAACCCATCCATAGGCAAGTAGGCAATTAATATATGATTTTGGTATAACTTTGCTATATTATGAAAATATGTTCAAAAATGACATCAATACCAAAGAGTAAGAAGCAACATGCGCAAAGAGAGAGAATGGAAATGTTGGTGGAGGAAATCTGTGACAAAGCACTACAATAGTGAAAAGGCTACATAATAATTGATACAGAAATCTTTATTTGACTACATAACAATTGATACAAATCTTTGTCACATAATTGAAATCTTGGTACAGGAAATCTGTAACAAAGCCTCCAGTACTACCCAAAGCCTACATCATATGGAAATCTCACCATTTTCTCTCCACTCATTCCTTTCAGATTTTTCCAATCTCAATTGTTTACAATCTCATCTATGTTCGATTCCAATTTAAATTAAGTATAATTTTTGCAAGTAGATTTATCTGCTTTTTACATAATTTTAGATGTTGAAATTAGTTCTCTCCAATATCTCAATAGAATTTTGAAACATAACTTCTCTCCAATCTCTATATTGAATTTTAAATTGGGAGACTTATTATGAATTTTGTGTTACATTTTAATATGTAAATTTTATGTATTATTCAATTACTAATTATAATCAATTCTTGATATATCATACCAAGAACACTCAAATTATTAAATTCTAAATTTAGATACTAAAATAAAATTTCTATTTGTTCTTTGATTTATTAGACCCAGCTTATAGGTAAATATATAAATAGCTATGCGCATTAAAATCTCCCAGTCATAGCAAGACATCATTATACAATAACTATTCATAATTACTTTATGATATATCATGCAAATAACACTTAATAATATAACTTCTAAATATTAGGTAAGATTCTAAAAGTAAATGCTAAAATAAAATTTCTATTTAGTTTTAATTTATTACCCTCCACTTACAACTCATATATATGTCGGGCATGTTAAAATCTTCCAATCACAATAAAATTGTTAACTGACTTACTTTATTAAAAAAGAAAGAAGTGGTCAACTTTTTTTTAAATTGTTTACAAGTTGGTTATAAAAAACAACTTAAATTTAGTTGTTTACAAGTTGGTTGTCAAAACAAATTTTGCCTTAAATTGTTTTCAAGTTGGTTGCCAAAATGAATTTAACCTGTGATTGTTTACTAGTTTTAGCTCTTAGGTGTGTTGCCTATAAATAGACATGATGAACATTTGTGTGTGAGTTGTGGTGGTTTACATGAGTTGGTGAGACGGCATTATACAATAACTAATGTATTTTTTTAATGTTATATACTGTCTAATTGAAAATCAAAAATAGTCGAAGCCAAAACAATATTATAACAATAGCAAAATTTTTCATCCTAGACCAGAAAATGTGTACAGTAACAGTCTTTATTGGCCTTTTTTTGCTCCAAAGCTTATGAAGTTCACACTAATATCGTCTGATAGTGACCATCGCATGGTCAAGGGGTATCTCATGTTTTATGTAGGGTTATGTTAGAATTCATATTGACGCAGACGAATGACAATTTTTTCTTAGCTATATTTTTAATCTATGCTGTTATCAGGTTTGCTCCATTGCATATTATATTTAACTAAGCATCAGCTAACCATCACTTATTTTGAATTATATTGTATCTATCTACTGCAGCTTTACATGTTTCTGTTATATGATTTCTGTTGTAACTTATAACCACCTCCTGTACATATTCACATGAATGACATTACAATGAGATGAGCTTTTGATGCTATTCCTACTCTTCACACTTTACCCTTATTTGACAACTTTAAAATATGCTCTATTATGAATTTTTATCAAATTAATAAAAGTTTTGCTTTGTTTTTCTCTAGATTGAAAATTGGGTTTGTGGATTGAGACTTATTTATCCTAGTTAATCAATTGTGTGTTGGTTAATCATGCAACACACTGCATCATAATTGGTAGGTTACTAACTATTGCCAAGCCAAAAGAATTTTGGCAAATTAATTATTTGATTAGAAAATAAAAATGTGTTCTACAATAAAATTGTGTTAGCAGCATTAACTGCTTGCTTCAAGTCATTTGCTAAGGTAGTTCTCATGGACATAGAAAATAAGAAGAAGAAAAATTATAAATAAGAATTAAAAGAAGATTATCTTAATAAGCTGTGATGCTAAGGTGTAAGGTTCGAATTATGTCATCATTAATTTGTAAAATTTATTTCATCCGATTTAAAAGGAAAGGGTTGCCCTATTATACAGTCATTTATGAGCTCTCTATTACCAAAATAATAAAAAAAAAAACGAGAATTAAAACTTATGGAACTTGCTTATTAACAAATTTTCTTATAGAACAAATAAAACTTTTAAGACGCCTGCTATCATTATCCAAATTATCAATATAGGGTTTTAAGATTAGAAACCAAAAAGCTTCATTATATTTAGAAGCCCTTGAAATACACGCATGTATATCTCTACCATGCTTCTATCGATTTGACTCCTTAGAAGTCTCCAATGGAGTGAGTGAGGAATGGAATGAAAAAGAAATAATCAAGTCGTCTCATTTAAAAACTTGAATTATAGTCGGCTCTTTAAAATACTTGGAAACTGTTTTAGTCTTCATATACAAAGACTTTGAATTGTAGATAAGTCATTAGTGTTTACAACTATATTAATTATGTTTGGTTAATCTTCTTGAGTGATTAGGACTGTTGCTTGTGGAATGGGTTTCATTTGATGTCTCTTGAATGATGATTTAGGATTAGATACAACCACTGCTTTCCTAAAGCTTGTTCAAAACCTAACCAACCTAAACTTCGACATGAGCTCTGTTAACTTGTCTTTAGTTACACCTACTTCTTTGACATTTCTCAGAATCTTTCAGATTGCATGGGAAATTCACAAATAACATTCATTTCTCAGTATTTGTCTTATAACAATAACTTGACAATGGAAACAACAACTCTACGATCGCATTATTCAATTTCAAAGCACGTCATTGTCTTATATTGATGTGAGCAACAACAAATTTTATTGAAGGGCCCAATTCCAATTTCAATGTTGAAGCTTGTGGGCTTGCAAGTTTTTATTCCAACTTCAAAGATTATTCTGCGCGTTTGACACAAGGTTTAGGAAATTGAATTGGTGAAAAGGAAGGATCAAGTCTGTCTCATAAAATACATGGAAATTATTTCAGTCTTCAGTCATTTCAGTGTGTTTATTACTGTATTATATGTTTGATTAGTCTTTTTTAGTGATTCAAAAATGAAGTTTTTCCAATGCATTGATTCTGATGCTTGATGAAGAAATCTCACTCGTAAGAAATCTCAATATATGACCATATTTTCCATATAGAAGACAATTTATAAGGAAAATTTCAATAGAGAATGTGAAAAATTCTTTGTTTGATACACGCAATTCTTTTGTATATAAATGGCTTTATTTACTTGCATCTCAACTATCAAATTAACTTTTCACTTTTGATTTCTTAAAAGAAAAAAAACTAATGGAGTCTTCACTTTGGCTCTCTCAATTACTCTGCCTCATTTTGCTTCACTCTGCCTCTTCCTTGTCTTTGAACTCCTCCTTTTCATCAACAGAAGTACTCTGTGCTTACGATCAGAGCCATGCCTTGCTCCAATTCAAAAGTTCCTTATCCATTAACACTTCTGCTTCGTTTAATTGTTCTCTATTTCCTGGATGTGATCTTGCTCTTCCATATCCCAAGACAGAGTCATGGAATGAGGGTACGGATTGCTGTTCATGGGATGGGGTCACTTGTGACTTGGGAACTGGTTATGTGATCGAACTGGACCTTTCCAGCAGTATGCTTTGTGGTACCTTCAACTCCTATAACTCTCTTTTCTTGCTTTCTCATCTTCAAAAGCTAGAACTCTTCAACAATGATTTCATTGGCTCCAATATTCCATCTCAGTTTGGTCAGTTGTTGCATTTGACACATCTCAGTCTAAAGTGTGCTCGTTTTCAAGGGCATGTTCCATCCGAACTCTCTCATCTATCCAATCTGGTTTCACTTGACCTCTCATGCAACTATGGTCTGAAACTAGATTCAAGTTCTTTTAGCAATATTGTTAAAAATCTCACCAAGTTGAGAGAACTCAATTTGGGAGGTATTAACATGTCCTTGGGGGCTCCTAGTTCCTTCATGAATTTCTCTTCTTCTTCTTTGTCATCTCTCAATCTTCACTCCTGTGAGTTGCCTAGCAAATTCATAGAATATCTCAATCTTCCTAGTGGATTAGTTTCACTTGATCTCTCAGATACTTATGATCTAAGATTAGATACAAATGGATTTGTGAAGCTCGTTCAAAATCTAACAAAGTTGAAAGAATTTGACTTGAGTCATGTAAATTTGTTTTCCGTTTCACCTACTTCTTTCATGAATTTGTCTTCTTCTTTGACTTCTCTCCGACTCAATTTCTGCAAACTGCAAGGAAATTTCCCAAATAACATTCATTTACCCAAATTGGTTTCACTTGATCTGTCTTATAATTACGACTTGGCAATAGATAAATTGGCATTCCATAATCTTAGGGAAGTTTATTTGAGCTCTGTAGATTTGTCTTCGATGGCACCTAGTTCCTTAATGAATCTGTCATTTTCTTTGTCATTTCTGGATCTCACTGGTTGTGGATTGCGAGGGGAGTTCCCAGGTAACTTACTTCAACGACCACGCTTTCAATTTCTTGAATTAGGGGACAACTATAACCTTACTGGCTTTTTACCAAGGTCCAATTGGAGTAGCTCCCTCCAAATTCTGGATCTTTCTCATACAAAAATTTCAATAAATTTAGAACCTGATTTTATCCGTAATCCCAAGTCTCTAAAAACATTGGTTCTTCGAGGCTGCAATTTTATTGATTCAAATTTGGCAGCATTTAGTAATCTCACACAGCTCGAGATTTTAGATCTCTCACATAGCAATTTGAATGGTCAAGTTCCACCCTCATTTGAAAACCTTCAACAGCTCACAGAGTTGTACCTCTCATATAATAATTTGAATGGTCGGATTCCAGCCTCATTTGGAAACCTTCAAAAGCTCACTCGCTTGGACCTATCTTCAAACAAGTTGAGTGGTGATATTCCATCCTCATTCACAAACCTTAAACAACTTACCTTTTTATATGTTAGGAACAATAGTCTCAGTGGCCTACTCCCTACTAGTTTTTCAAATTTCACTCAACTTTTTGCCCTTTCTTTATCAAACAATGGACTGATAGGGCCCATTCCTTCCCAAATAGGTAAACTTTCAACTCTAAAAATTCTTGATTTATCTAATAATTGTTTCAATGCAACTATACCATCCTCACTGCTTACTCTACCTCAATTGAAATATCTACGCCTCAAGAACAATCAACTCAATGGTCCAATTAGTCAATTTCAAAGCAAGTCGTTGTCTTTTATTGATCTAAGCAATAACAAGTTGCATGGTTCCATTCCTAGTTCAATATTCAATCAAATGGGATTAGAAGTCCTTATTCTTTCATCAAACCGTAACTTGAGTGGAGGACTGTCTTCTTTTGTTTGCAAACTGAAGTCCCTTCAAATTCTTGACTTGTCCAATAATAGATTAACCGGCTTCATTCCACAATGCTTAGGAAACTTCAGTGATAACCTATCAGTGTTGCATCTTGGTATCAACAATTTTTATGGGACTATACCTGCTATCTTTTCAGAAGGCAGTGGTTTGAGATATTTGAACTTAAAAGGCAATCAATTACATGGGAAAATTCCACCATCTATGGTCAATTGTAGATATTTGGAAATATTAGACCTTAGCAGCAATGAGATAGATGATGTCTTTCCCATTTTTCTAGGAGGACTTCCAAAGCTGCAGATTCTTGTGTTGCAATCCAATAAGCTCCATGGTTCCTTGAAAGGTCCTATAGCCAATTCATCTTTTCCTAAGTTGCGGATATTTGACCTCTCCAACAACATATTCAGTGGACCTTTGCCGGTTGAGTATTTCAGTAAGTTCCAAGCAATGATGCATTTCACCCAAGATTTCAAATATATGAGAGCAGAAAATTATTCTTATGATTATTCTGTGGATCTAACATTCAAAGGCTTTGAGATCCAATTGGTGAAAATCCTAACTGCCCTTTCAACTATTGATTTATCACTCAATAAATTCACAGGGGAAATTCCTGAATCAATTGGGAAGTTTAAATCATTGAAATTGCTCAACCTGTCTCATAACTGCCTCACAAGTAATATCCAACCAGCATTAGGAAATTTGACAAGTCTCGAATCATTAGACCTCTCTTCAAATTTGCTTACTGGAAGAATTCCCATGCAATTGGTGGAGTTGACGTTTCTTCAAATTTTTCGAGTTTCACATAACCAACTTGAAGGTCTCATACCTCGTGGGAACCAATTTAATACATTTGGAAATGATTCCTACGAGGGAAACTTGGGATTATGTGGTTTTCCATTGTCCAAAGAATGTGAAGATGATAGCAGACAAGATGTAGAGCCATCCAATATCAAAGAACAAGGTGATTTGGGATTCGTAAATGGATTTGGATGGAATGCTGCACTTATTGGGTATGGTTGTGGATTAGTACTTGGTGTTTCACTGGGTTACATTGTGTTTACAATAAGGAAACCCAAATGGTTTGTGAAGAAGGTTGAAGGTGCATGGGATAAGAGGCCAAAAAAGTCAAGAAAAAGACTGCCTAGTGGGAGAAGAAACTAATCAATTCAATAGGTGTTTAAGTAAGTTCCTTTGCAATTTATTATAATTGTGATAGAATAAAACTATAAAACTACTGGTCTTTATAATTGTAATAATCTATTTTGCAGTGAATTTTTTTATTGGATTAGAGGCAAGATGAATAACAGGAGTGAATCAATCAATGGAGTGCAATGCAATAGAACGGCTGACTTCGAATGATGAATTTTCTTTTTGATGTTGTCAATTGTTACATTGGATTGTTGTACTAGTTACATCGTAAATTATGGAGGATGCCATGGAGACACCTCCAGGTGCAGCAGGATCAAGTTATTAGTTGGCTTTTCTTTTTTGTTTTTGTTGCTAGTCATTTGTTCCTTTTTTTTTTTTTTAGTACAGTGGCTGCTATATAAGTAGTCCCTTCTGAACAGACTTTGCAGTTTTAGTCTGTCTATTTTGTATTCTCCTTCCCAGCTTTGCTGTGGTCTTGTGTTTTCGTTGAATGAATGCAAATTTCCCAGAAAAAAAATTATGGAGGACTGAATTCTTCAGTCTTAGACACATGCTTTTGTCACTGATTATATAATAAATAAATATTTTTGTTTGAAAATTTAAAAACCTTTATAAGAATATATTAACTTTACCTTGAGACTGTTTCATTCAAGAGACTACATCACAATTGGATCAAGGCTACTGTATCTAATTGGAAAGCAATATAAATAACTTAGACATATTGGTTTCAAAAATCATAATTTTTTCAATTTTTATAAATTTATACCAAATTTTAAAATTTGGCAAAACTAATTCAATGTGACAAAATATTTACAATTTTAACATAATTGCAATTTGATCAATATATGACATCTAAGATGAAATGCTAATCTTTTTTTTGTGAATTCCATATCCACAATAGTTAGTTAGACTTCAATCTCAATAATTTAAAAAATATAGGATGGGAATTAAAATTTTATTTAATTTGTAAAAACTATATCCATATCATTTTTTACCTAGTTTAAGGCTTCATATGAATGTCATACTATAATAATAGACGTGAGCTAATTCACCTCAAATGTCACATATGTATTTTATTTTTTAATTCGTAACCAAATTACAATTGGGTTAAAATTGCAACTAATATGTTAAATTGTACTAAAGTTGTAAATAATATGTCAAATTGAATTAGTTTTGCCAAATTTTAAAATTTGATATAAATATGTAAAAAGTATAAAAGGTTGTGATTTTCGGTACCAATAGACCAATAGCTTAAGATAGGCATAACTTGGAGAAAGAACATAATTGATCGGTCACTATCTGCTACTAAGCCAACAAATTTTGGCAAATCAATTATTTGATTAGAAAATATAATTGTTTTAGCAGCATTAGCTACTTTCTTCAAAATGATTTGCTAAGGTAGTTCTCATACACATGGATAACAAGAAGAACAAAATATATATTTGTATGAACAAGAATTAAAACTTATGGAACTTGTTTATTAACAAATTTTCTTTTAGAATTTTATTGAATAAAACCTTTTAAGACTCCTGCTATTATTATTCATATGTAGAAGCCCTTGAAGCACAAACATGTATACATCTAACATGCTTCCTCATATGTAGAAGCCCTTGAAGTAGAAGCATATGTATATATTTACCATGCTTCTATGGATTGTACTCCTTAAAAGTCTTCAATGGAGTGAGGATTGGGATGAAAGAGAAAGGAAAAACCCATTATTTGGTTCCCAGATTTTTTGAATTTTCCAAGTTCGTCCTTAACCATTTATTTTGATGAATGAGTCCTTCAACTTTTATTTTTCCATCCATTCCATCCTTTTTTCACAGTAAATTTCAATTGAAGATGTTGCCGTAATGATCAAGTCGTCTCATTAAAAGACTTGAACATTTATTATAGTCGTCTCTTTAAAATACTTGGAAACTATCTTATTCTTCATAGACAAAGACTTTGAATTCTAGGTAAGTCATTAGTGTTTACTTTGATATTAATCATATGTTTGATTCGTCTTCTTGAGTGATTTTGACTGTTGCTTGTGGAATGGGTTTCACTTGATCTCTTTTGGAATGATGATTTAGAATTAGATACAACTGCTGCTTTTGTAAAGCTTTTTCAAAATCTAACCAACCTAAATGAATTCAACTTGAGTTCTGTTAACTTGACTTCAGTCGCACCTACTTCTTTCTCAGAATCTTTCAGATTGCATGAGAAATTCACAAATAACGTTCATTTTACCAGAATTGGTTTCGCTTGATTTGTCTTACGACTATAAGTTGACAATGGATCATACACAACTCCATTGTCAAGTTCCTCAATTTCAAAGCACGTCGTTGTCTCATATTGATAGTTGAAATTCCAACTCCAATGTTCAATCTTGTGGCCTTGCAAGTTTTGTTTCCAACTTCAAAAATTATTCAATGCGTTTGACAATCAAAGTTTTTGAAGATGAAAATTTAACCTGTCCTTATAATTATTGATTTATTGCGCAATAAATTCACAGAAAAAATTTCATATTTCTCAAAATTGTAATATCCAATCATCATTAGGCAATTTAACAAATCTTGAATTGTTAGACCTCTCATCAAATTGCCCGCAGAAGGAATTTCTACCCAATTGCTGAACTGACTTTTTTTGTTTTTGAAATCTTTTGCATTCACATAATCAACTTGAAGAAACCATACTATAATGAAATCAATTCAACATATTTAACAATAAATCCTGAGAGGGAAATTTGGGACTATGAATTTCCATTGTCAAAAGCAGGATAAACAAGTTGAAATTTCAGCTTTTGAAAACGGATTTGGACGGTATCCTGTGGATGGTATGAATGTGGACTAGCACTCAGCTTTTCAATGGGCTACACTGTTTTCTTTTCTTTTTTTTTTTTTTTTGAACGCTGGCTATTGTGTGTTTGCAACAACAAATATTAAAAGTAAATGCTAAAATAAAATTTTTTATCTATTCTTGATTTATTACCCTTAACTTATAAATAACTGATATATATGCCGGCACCGTCACAGCATCATTATACAATAACCAGTCTACTTTCTTAATATGTTATAAACTAATTGTTGTCAATTTTTTTTTTAAAAAAAAAACAGTAGTCGGAGGGAAAAGAATTATTATTATAACGAAAGCAAAATTTTTCATCCACAACTGTAAAATGTGTATAGTAACAATCTTTACTGGCCATTTTTTACTCCGAAGGTGATGAAGTTCACACTAATATCGTCTGACAGTGACCATCGCATAGTCAGGGGGTTGTATACAAATCCAGCAATTTCTTTAACCTGGAGAGACCCAATCACAAAACATATTAATTAATAGATTAAGGAATGACACAAGAACTGAACAAAAGAAGACAACTCTCTTACATCGATAGAGGCACGCTTTAGGATCAGTACCAACTCTTCAGGGGTGAGGAAACTTGACCATTGATGGGTACCTCTTGGAAGCTGTATGAAAACTATTATTAGCAATGCTACAAAGCAAGATACTCAAAACTTAACTAATTCCACAATCTGAGTAGATGTAACCTTCCTATAGCCTCAACCGCTTAAGCAATATATTGTTCTAAATTGGGTATGGCTATCAACAGCAAGAAAAGAAAAAGATACGAGTGGCAAATAACAGATATCAAAAGTGCACAGCCACATTCCGCACAATTCCAAATTGGTTTCTCATATACTTTATGACAATTCTTATACAATGCTGCCCTACATGAACTTCAAGTCTCCAACACATTTCATCAATAGCCTGAAACCGTACATCATGCGTGCTGATGTGGATCAAGTTTGAGTTAAATGAATAGACTGCAGTTACAAGGACCAACCAACACAACTACAACTATCAACCAACACAACTACAACTATCAACCAACACAACTACAACTATGTCATGTAAAGTTTTGTGATAACAGATTATAAAATATTAATGACCACTGCACCAGGAAAAAAAAAATAACAAAGAAGAAAAGAATTAGTCCTTCCAGCAGCAAGCCTAGAATATCAAAATAGATGCATAAGCAATTTATAGCAATGAATTTTAGGACAGCAAATAAATGTGCCAGTTACATGCTTTCAGAAACATTATCAGGTACACTATTGAGGAAAATAATCTATAGGCTAGTCAACAACCCACAGAGAAGAAATCAACAAAAGCATTCACAGAATTATGAGGAATCATACCCAATGAAGAAGATATTCTGCTGCAACAATTGCAGTGGCAAAAGATCTCATGGAACGATTGATTGTAGAAACCACAGTAGCTCCACCAGGATGAGTTAACGCTGCCAGAGACTTGCAAAATTCAGCGGGATCTGCTACGTGCTCAATTACCTTGAGTGGAAAGTAAGGAACTTATGAACAATTAAAATGTGCTCCAATGGCAAGCACAGGTATACCTTCTCATATAAGATTAAAGTATTTTTCTTTAATCATCTCAAAGCTGAATCAATACTAACTCATGCCTATTTATCTCAATCTCCATAGAGATCATTATACATTTTAACCAAGGCTGATTAATAGCCAACCTAGACAAACTATCATAAGTTCACAACCAACAATCCCAACACAAACATGCAATTGGAGTGAAAGAGTCAACTGTGAAGGTTGATCATGAATGATCATCTGTTTACCTCAAGTGCAATCACTACATCAAACTTCCTCTGCTCCTCAACTAGCTTTTCTGCCAATAAAATTGCATTCAAGTAAAGTTCTTTTCAAGGTTATAAATATCATAGTAATGAAACATTGCTGGAAACATTAAAAAAAAAATTAAAAAAAATTGCCGAGATCATCAAGAAGCAGAAAATGTGGGAAGCAAAGAACAGAAAATTTAACATGACATTACATCACATCAGGGCTTAATGGATTAAATAATTATCCTAGCACATGGGAAATATTTGATCAATGTGAGGACCACAATTTCAAACATAAAGCAGAAGTAAGATTACTGGAAGACTTAACATAGCCAGAGATAAGCAAAAATTGTATGTACCAGCCGTTGTGCAACAGTATTCAATTGTTGAAGTCGAAGGGTCCAAATCCTGTGCAGAAAGAAAAGAGTTTACCGTATCGAAATTGAAATCTAAAATATGCTCTGTACTGAGAAAAAGAAAGTAGCATAAATCTCATAAATATATATCAGGAGTTTTCCTGTTAGCATAACTGACATCAAACAATTCATTTTAATCAAATGTTTAGCATAAATCTAACAAATGACTTGACAAGTTTGGACTCCAGAAATTATTAGCACAATCAGGAACCCATGACTAGTGAATTAGTCATTAAATTGTCACTATTTACGAAAAGAGAATGAAAGAATGCAGAGGAAACTGCAGGTCCCTTTCTACGGGTACCAGCACATGGAAACTCCAGTAAACACACAGCCTTAATCTGGCTGCTTTCTACCAGCTGCTTAAGTAAGGAGTGGTGTCTATAAAAGACCTAAATATTTAAAAACAGACGACAATAATGTATCTTTTTAAAGAAAGAAATGATGTCAATTCTAGCAAAAATGGACACCATGGTGGTCTAAATTATAAAATAATCATACAGCATGAAGGCGCGCAATCTTTATATTTTTCTCCACAGCATCAACTCCTGTTACAGTTGCTCCCATTCGAGCTAAAGGCTGAAGAAGAACAAGAAAGTAAAAGCAACAGTTCCATATTAGCTCTGTTTTGGAAGCAACAAACAGCCATATGCATCAGCATGAATTTCATAGTGAAACAATTTCATATATTCAATGAGAACCGAGAAGTAGCTCTAGTTCTACATGCATTAAATCCAATCGTATGAATTTTCTTGCATTTATTAGTACTGAAGCCAAAAATATTGAATAGTTGTAAGCAGGATATCAGATGATTTTACTAATCAAACACAAATGCTGATACATTCTATAAGGAGTAGCATATGAAGATAAAGGGCTTCAAAATTGTCACCAAACATTCAATGCATGAATATGGTAGCTTTTTTAAATTTCTGAAATTTTAAATCATATAAATTTACATGAGTGAGTTTGCATTGAAAAGCATAGCAGTTGTACACAAAACTCATTCATTGAGCAAATAAAATCCTTCTGGCGAACAAAATTCCTGGGCTGCAGAATAGATCATATTAAAACTTGATAAGCATGGTTAATCATGTGATTTAGAATAATAACATACCTCAGAAAGAATTCCACCACCACAACCAACGTCAATAATTTTTAGTCCTTCAAAAGGCCTAGCACAGTTTGGATCCTTCCTGAAACAATAAAAACTAATAAGAATGCATGGACGAGAAAGAAAAAGAAGTCTTGCCATGTTATCATATAAGAACAAGACAACAGTATATCACCAAAAGCCCCAAACTTTGCTTTTTCCCCTAAAAACTGTAACTTAATATTGGAATAAGACATAGAATCTCTTGCCAATTTGTAACTTTTTTCTCAGGATTGTGTTTTCAAAAGATACAAATAGATCAACAAATACTCTCTAATATTTTCAGTTGCACATTATAAATTTTATTTAAGGTGATACGGAAATAATATATTATCCATAAACTGATGCAAGGTGGTGAATAAAGAGGTGCAGGACTACACAATTGCAAAGTTCACTAACCTGAGGAGTCCTTGATATAAAGTTCTAATGAGGACAGCATGCTCAATTCTTGCAAACATTGGGAACTGTATATCCATGATAAGTGCACAAATCTTAAAACCATTATTCCATTTTTAAATGCAAGACAAAGCACAAACTAATGGATGGTTATTAGCAATAAACAAAAAGTTGGCTTCGCCAAGCATCCCACTCTCAGTGATATGCCAACAACAAGCAATTATGGTGACCCACTACACTTGCAGTATCAAAGAAATTCTCTCAAGAATCAAGCCGTGCAAGAATTAACAACAGCTATGAAGCAAGAACGAGACATAGAAGAACAAAAGATTAAAAAGCAACACACCTGAAATGTCTACAAACTGCGGAGCGAATAAAAGCAAGTCTTGTAGGATTCATCGCATGCAATGGTTTAAATGGCCCTTCAGAATCCCACCTAATGATACCCAAAAAAAAAAAAAAAAATCAATCCTATTTGTTATCCGATGCTTAATATCTTACTCTTAAATTCAATTTAAACAACATCAAATTATAATAAATAAAGGAGAAAACTTCATTATATAATTCAAATCCAGCAACGCGACCACATTGGGTATCATTAAAGATTCATCATCAAGTAAATGAAGAGCAAACAACTAACCAAGTATCAGCAATGGCTGAAAATTTAGCAAGCTCGATATCCTTCAAAGACGATGCCTTTTGGGATTTACTATCAGCAATCGTGCTATTGCTGTTACTATTATCAAGTGGAGGAGGAGATGGAATCGAAATTGGCTGCTGAGAGAAATGTCTTAAGGTGCCATTGAGTAGTAGACGGAAAGGGATTTGAGGATTTTGAACCGATCGAATTTTGCTCACCAGCTTTGTCGCCATGCCTCTGCTCTTTGATTTTATTAAAATTACGGGAAATCTAATCGCAACAAATGAACTTATGAGGCAAACAAAAACAAGATTTTCCGGTGGACCGGGCTGGCGGATGCGGTGGCTGCGGCGATATGTGAAGATGCGGGAACGGTGAGGTATTTTTTTTTTCCCAATTCCTTTTTAATTGATGAAAATTTGTTAAAGGCAATTTGGCGGTTAACACTTAATTGTTAAATGAGCAATTAACAGAGAATCAAGAGGTAAGAGGATTCAATTTTTTTTTTCTGCTAAATACCTTTCGCCACACAATAGAATGTTGTATCATCAATGTCTCGACAGTAATTGAGATATTAAGAAATTAAAGAAATTTATAAATAAAATCATCTATCAAAATGATTTCTCCAACAATTGTGACTTGACTTAAACCCATTTTCAAATTAGTATCTTGTATTAGGATCCTGAATTTTCTATATTGAAGATGTAGCTGATAATCGAAATAAAATTCAAAAAATTCATATATCTAATTTTAATTAATTTAAAATTAAATTCAATTATTATGAAAGAATTAATTGAATTAATTTATGTTTTGTCGTAATTTTTTTTATTATGTGATATCTTATATGATAAATATTCGACGGTTAAATATAATATATTCGAAATTGTAATATATTCGAAATTGTAGAAGGTTGCAGAGATAATAATCTTTTCAGATTATCAGGCAAGCTATTTTTTCTGCTACAATTTATATCCAAAATCTGCATTAATCCAACCCCTTCTTCATTTTACTATACAAGTTATTTTTTTCCTCAATAGAACCTGACAAGGACAAATGGTTAGCATAAAGCATTTAAACCTGTTACAGCAATTGAGTTAGAAACATTAATCTAATCAGTTGAAACATTATCAGGTTACCATAAAAAAATATGTTCCATATATTTTCAAAAGTACAAGCAAAACAGAATTAATTGTACCAAGCTGTTGATTTTTCTGAGAATGTCTTCAGATATATGGTCTAAAAGTGCTGCTTACTGATTAGGTAACTTGAGTCAGAACCTTCTTTATTAGCTATTAGCATCTTTCCTTGAGCTCTAGCCTTTATTCTTTGTGTTTGTTCAGAACAGCATCCAACATGATACTTTACATTGGGCCTTTTTGTTAAGAGCAAGCTTTTCCAAGGTGGGCTCTTCAGAATACTGTCATTTTTTGCTGCTTGTTGAAGTTAGCTTCCCAGACCAATTACTATTGGGCTTGGAAATTCTAGCCATATGCATATGCAAGTATAGTACTCCTGCAACTTGATAGCTCTTACAATAATGTTTGTGTTGCTCATTTCAACCAAAATAGAGTCTCTTTATTTATTATCCCTTGCCAAGATCTTCTATATGAATCCTCTCAAGTTAAAAGAAATTTCATCCACCCATATCAAAAAAGAATCAAACATTAAAGGTAGGATACATGTAGACAAAACAATAAAGAAAAATAAAAGTTTTCACAAATCAAATGTGTATCATGAGTAAACATGCTTAACATAAGAGTTAGGTTAGGCTTGTTGACTCGTTGGTATACATCAAAATTGTTACATGCGACCTGTTTCGACAATGGCACACATGCAAATTTAGGCCACTAAAGAGACACCGTACACGCCCAGTTGGGTCCCCATTTCATGAGCAAATCAGAAAATGTAAAAGCTCCATAATAGCCGTTGGATACCATTATCCATGATTAGACGTTTGTGCTTGCCAATGCCAAAGCTGAAAAAGCTGGTGGTACCAACAAAGTAGAAAGCTAGTAAATAGAACAGTGATGGTCCCTTGAAAGTAAGTATAGTCCCCTTCTTATCTCAATTGCGGATATGAAGACATTACATTTTCATATATGGTTCATTTGTTGCCCCTTTTAAAGGGTAGGTTAAAATCTGTTGAAGGCTCCACAGTAAGTCCCAATTGGACTGAGCCTTGGATACTGTATACTTCTTTTCCAAGTTTTATCATTGTGAGTTGCAGGTTTTTCAACTTTCAATGCTTTTGGCTCTCATGTATATGCTGATCATACAGTACACTTCTTTCATGAAAGAGTTGAAACTTTCTCCTTTTTGTTCAATGTTTCCTCATTTTTGTAATGGTAGAGTGATCTAAAAAATAAAAAGATAGTCTCTCAAAGTGAGAGATCTCCCTTTCTTTTCTTTTCTTTTCCCTCATATTTAATCTATTTAATTTACAAGTAATTGATCTAATATTAAATTATCTATAATATTAACAAGGGATCGATCGGTAAAAATTATTTTTATTTAACATTTTAAATTTGAAATGTAAAATATGCAATCATTTTAAATTAGTTGTTTAAAAAATTTTACCTAAGCTAAATATTGGTAAGTTAAATTGAAAATATATCTATTTTAAATAATTTCTGAAAAAAATATATGTACCTGCATATTTATAATGACTGACTATACAATTTAAAAATATATATATATATATATTTAAAAAAAATACATTTACTTACTAAACCAACAGATTTATTGGCTAATGCAGTTTTAAGTTTCTAAATAGGAGCCAACTCGACTGCGTAAGGTTTAGCCATGGCAATAAAAGGTAGCTTTATTAGCAGCATTAACCAAGCTCCATTATCTGTCTAGGTTCTAGATGAGGCGGGCCAACCTCTCTAGCTAGCTAGAATCAATGTGATACCTTAAGCAGCGATATACGTAGGTGTAGTTTGCTTCTTTTTAATCCATAGTTCCTCCTATAGTTACATCTCAACCATACGTAACACCAGAAGTAGATGCAACCGAAACATTCATGCACCGACCTTTCTTTCTTTCCATTTTACGCTAAATTTTAATCACCAAGTATTATTATTCGTCCAGCATATATGTACTTATCTAGGACTTGCTTCATCTATAATGTTCAAAATAAAATTGTTAACAGGAAGTCAGAAAATTTAAATATAATATAAATAAACTATGAAA
>CATIWM010309455.1:0-11529 GCA_949671775.1 Mallotus repandus
TATACACACACACTAGTAAACAACACGTGAATAAATATTTTTAGACTCGTGATAGTAAATAAATTATTAATTAAATATATATTTTGACATTATTATTAGTACTATTATTACTACTATTATTATTAAATAAAAGTTTATAAAAAATAAAAGTGTAATGTATTTATATGATAATTTGATGTTAACTTAATATAGTTATAATTCATTAAATTTTTTTATAAATCTTTTGTTTAAATAATTATATGATATTTCTTCAATATTTTTTATAATTAATATTTTTTTCAACTCCATAACTAATTTATATAAAACATATTATGGTCATAACTAATAGTAAGATAATAAAACATTTTTAATTATTTTCTTGATAAAAAATTTAAAATTAACAAAAAATTATTTTTATATAAAAATTTAAATATTACAACCTCATTAAATTTATAATTTATAACAATTTTACTAAATTTTTTATTTGAATTTCTTCGATATTTTTAATATTACTACTTTTATTTACTCAAAAAGTAATTTAATGAAATTTTTATTTCACCTAACAAGTAAATGATAAAGATTAATTAATTGAAATTTAACTATAATTTAATTTACATTAGATACAATATAAGTATATCTAATTAAAATAGAAAATATATATATTATTAACAAAATTACTACTAAAGATTTAATTAATTTAATTTTTTAGAGACAAATTAAAAGTTAACCTAATTAGAATAAGAAACATATTTTCAATTAAATTATAATTAAATTATAATTAATTTAATTTTTATAAGAGATAAAATAGAAGTTAACCTAATTAGAGTAGGAAATTTACTTTCAATTAAATTAGAATAACATTTCAGTTAATTTAATTTAATTTTTATTAATAAATAACTAAATTATTCAATTTTTATATAATAATGAGTCAATACTTTTTTGTAATTTTGCTTGTCCTCCCCCCTCCCCTCTTCGTACACACACACACACACACACACACATATATATATATATATATATATTTGTTTTAAGAATAATTAAGAATAAATGAAATTGTCTTGTTTAATTTAATTTGCACGATTTTCTTATCTCTACGATTATATATACATAGCTAGATTTAGGTCCATTATTGTTCTAATCATGATTTTCTCATCTCTAAAAGAAATATATGTATATTTTCTTTGAAAAAGGTTTTGAGGGAGACATTGAGAAAAACCACATGCTCTAGTCGATTGAGCAGTACACCCACCTAAACTAATCAAATCTCTATAATTAGATTTGGCACCAAAAACATTAACCCTTCCTTTACCTAGTTAAGAGGGACGGCACAAAAATCAATGATAGCCAATGTTTGGCAATTGAATTTCATCAAAAGGCCGTTTTATGAAAATCTCGATGGATCTTGAAATAAAGTTTGGTGGCTCCTGATTTGCTATTTTTAGCGGTTGAGGTATCTCGATTTGTACTTAAGGATGACAATCACCATGGATGCGCAAGCTATGCAAGGCAATACGCAAGCTATCCATGGTTTGTAACCTGTTTCGAGCCCTCCTAAGAGCCATCATTTGCAATTTGTTGGAAACTCTTGACCTAAGGTTGACTAGTGAATCTAGCACTTAAACATGTGCATTGCATATAATAAATGTAAACTCATGAACTAATTATTTAACTGAAATTTGGGATGTGATCATCAAGGCCAATTTCACTTAGGTAATTGGGTTCCAAATCCGCCGGAATAATTTTGATACTAATGAACCATAATTCATTCGTAATGTTTTAAATTAAGTTAGCAAACATGTTATAGCTTTTAAGTTTGTCACGTCTAGAAACGAAGGCGGCTGGCTGGTTATAGCCTCTGGATAAAGATTAAAGATCAGAGTGACATTATTAATTATAACGATTTCATGTTCTCTAATCTTCTGTGCTTTGGCCATAATCTTCCTCTTCCTAGGAAGGTAAGCTACCATCGTCTTCGTCTTTTGTCTAGAGTGATTGAAACCTGAAAGGAGAGTAATTTATTCAAGTCCCCATTAAGCAATTCATCCCTATTTGTATTTCTTACAGTTAGCAAAAGAAAATGTTTTTAATGCGACCTTTTTCCATTAAAACGGGTAAAAATGTTTTATTTTATACTTAATCAATACAATTATTAATATATATATTTTGAATTTAATTATTAACGTAATATACTTGACTTAGGCAAAAATAATATATATATAATATACTCAAAGTAGGCAAAATTTTTCTCATATTTTGGTAACCAAAGACATCAATTGTATAAGTTCACATATAACAAAATTGCTTGAATTCAAATCATCCTACCATGCTGCAAAGTCATCCCAGTCATATCAAAAAATTATAAGTTTTTCTTTAGTAAATTGTGGGAGATTTTTGCATATTCTGGATATATTACACTCAATTACTAAATTTATAATATATATTTCAGGTATTTTGCACTCATTCAATAAAAATAAGATAGTATCTTTATGTTGCAAATCTAACCATTGAATATAATACATCTAAAACATATAAAAATTTTCCCTCAATTATTTTGTTCAAATAAACAAAATAATTTTGCAGTGCGGTTTATTAGCAACCATGTGGAACTGGGGTTGGGCAGGGGAACAAAAAGGGACGGATATAGCGCCATGGTAGACTATCTAAGATGACGAGTTTCGTTATTCTTGTTTTCATGTTACACCTGAAAACATGCTTCGACGTCCAAATATAAGCTATGTCCTCATTAATTTCCTTGAAAGCTACGATACGTAGGGATGATGACTCCTCGACAAGTCTTGAGATTTTAGTACCGAAAGAAATCTTGTTTATGAAACACCATTTGCTGCTTTCATAGTCGTCAAGCTCCCATACTTGTAGAGACCAATGACAAGTACTCCTGCTGGTTTTCATGAATTTACAGAAACGAATTTTGCCTTGATTTCCTCCAATGCCTGTTATGATCCTTCCTCCACCCATTTCATAGGGCATATCAACGGTGCCCACTTCATTAGGTTTGTTGTACGGATCATAAAAATGAAGTTTTGCATAAGATAACCCATAAAGCATTCCATTGCTAGCAACCATCTTGCCAGTGTTAGGCCATGACAGGCAAAATTCACTCCAATTTCCACTCTCCGAACAAAAACATGATAATGTTTTTTCTTGAACTACTACTACTTTGAATCGTGGATAAGGATAGTTAAGACAGATGAAGCCAACCTTTTTTTTGTGCATTGGTGGTGGTGGGAGTGCAACCCATTGCTTGGTAAGTGGATTACAAATATAGAACATTTTTGTTGAGCAGCATAAGATCAAGCCATTGCAAGAACGTAGTGCATAGATTTTTTCAATAGCTTCTTTCGGTAGGAAACTGAAAGAAAGCTTGAGGATTTTACAAGGTGCAGAAGTCTTGGTGCCAAAATGAACAACTCTAATATCGTCAAGATTGGATATACGGTCATAAAGTACTACAGCACTCCGTCAGATGGGTTTGCGAAGCATGTACTGCTGAGTAAAATTTTGACAGGAAATTAAAGAAAGCCAACGCTTGGAGACTGATTTGCAACGGCAGACAGAATCGAAAGGCATTCTGACGAGAATTTCAAACAACAGGTCATCTAGAATATCATTGAAATTAGAAGGTTTGGTGGATCTTGATTCGTTCTTTTTGTCATAGGGATGAATTGTAGAAGCACCACCATCAATGCGCAAGCTAATATCCATGGCTTGTAACTTGATATATAACAGAGGATTTTGATCAATAAAATTAAGCTAATGCCTATTCCCATTTATATAGTGTTCGTGAGGACCATTTTGAAACTAATTTGGGAGTCATGACTTGCCTTGCACACAACTCCATTTCCGTATGATACGTTACTTCACCTACACCGCTTCATTAACGTTAGCCTATTTATGATTTTTAATAATATGATGAAAATAAAAAGGCAAGTCATTAAAAAAACATATAATTTCTTAAAGTTGATAATTTTTATTGATTTATTATCTTAGCTTATATATTATTCATTCTCACTAAAAATATGATTTATAAATGCTTTTTAAATAATTTAAATATTTAAATAGTTTTATTTCAATTTATAATAATATTATTTAAGCATTTCAAATAATGTTGAAAAGAGTTGATGATTTTTTTTAAAGTAAATCCGTTTATAAATTGAGGGGATAAATTAATAAAAAATTTCAATCATAGAAGACGTACAGAAAATAAATTATGCCTTTTTTGCTGTAAAATGATTTCTTTTTTTTTTTTTTTGGTTTTTGATAATAGTTAAGAATAAATGAAATTGTCTTGTTTAATTTAGTTTGCACGATTTTCTCATCTCCACAAGTATATATACATAGCTAGATTTAGGTCCATTATTGTTCTAATCATGATTTTCTCATCTCTAAAAGAAAATTTATGCATTTTCTTGAAAAAGGTAACTAAATAAATTAAAAATAAAATATATTATATTAATTTTATTTTTTTTAATTTTTATTGCTATTATTTTAAATATAATAGAATTTTTTTGAGAACTATTAAATTACTATTGGATTATGTATAATAGCGTTTTAGTTAACAAAATTTTTAAAAATAGAATTTCTAAATATTTAGGAAAACTGATTGAGTGATTTGAGATAAAAAAAAAAACGTATTACATAAATACGTTTAGAATTTGAGTAGTATTGAAATATGTATATTAGTGTTTTAGTTAAAAAATAATACTAAGAAATTATAATAAATATTTTATTTTTAATAAAAATTAGAATTTTTAATGGTTTGTCAAATTAGTTTTTAGAATAAATAATCAAATATAAAGATAGACATCAAATTTTTAGCTTAATAACTTTATATATAGTTTTTAAGTTCAAATACTGTATATGATGAAAGAGACACTAGTTGAGGTTCACCTATCTCAATGGGAATCTGTCAAAATTTTTATAGTCACCAAATATAAAAATTTGCCTGAATTTGTAGTTTATTGAGAATACTTATCTAAATTCAAGCTTTTAACTTCATCAATAAAAAATAATCAAAACTGATGAAAATTATTCACTATCACATCGTTTTGTAATCAAGCCAAGCAAAATTTTTGTCGAACGAGATAATGATCAATACTTCTATTAACTCTCTTCTTTTCTTTTTCTTTTCAGAAACAAAAACCTTTATTAACAATGTTTGGAGATTTATAACCAATGCTACACCAATATATAGGCCTTAAATTTATTACTATTGGGCAAATTAATGAAGTTACTTGCTAATTCATACACCTGATCCAGTGACGCAAAAACCATCCAATGTATAGAAGTTTTCACACTCAAAACTTAACTAGTCTAGTTAAAATATCAACAAAATTAAGAAGAACTTCAGCAAAATACAGCATAAATTTTTTTCCTGCATTGCAAATGTTGAAATGACGATGCTATTTCAGTATCATATATTCAGTTTACCAACTTCAGGTCAGGAACTGGGGCTGGCCAGGTGAAAACAAAGGGTTGGGCTCTGCAACATGGTACATTAATTAAGAACAACTTCACCATTCTAGTCTTCATCTTCCACTTGTAAACATACTTGGACGCACAAATATAAGCTATATCTTCATCATTCTCTTTCAAAGAGGTGATAGACAGGAATTTGAAACCACCCTCTCCATATAGGAGACGGCTTGAGATTTTAGCACTCAAACGAATCTTGTTTATACAAGACCATTCACGGAGTTCATAGTTGTCGAGCTCCCATACTTGTAGAACTAGAAGCATACGAGGATTACTTGTCTCGCGTTTAGAGAATTGATAGAAACGAATTTTGCCCTCATATGATCCTTCAATGTATTCTTTCCACACATTGTTGCTAGGCCACTCACAGGGCAAACCAGTGGTGTCCAATTTACTAGCTTTATTGTAAGGATCATATACAAGAATGTCAATAGAACCTGGCAAGTAATCCTTCCATAACCAATAAAGCATTCCGTTGAAAGCAACAATATTGTCGTCACTGTCAAAATTCATTCTAGAAATTGGCAAAGGAGCATCAAGTTCACTCTATTGTTTGCCCTCCTTGTCACTGTCAAAATTCATTCTAGAAATTGGCCAAGGAACATCAAATTCACTCTATTGTTTGCCCTCCTTGCCACTGTCGAAATTCATTTTAGAAATTGGCCAAGGAACATCAAATTCACTCCATTTTTTGCCCTCCGAACAAAAAGAACTTACCTTTCT
The DNA here is from genome assembly GCA_949671775.1 of Mallotus repandus. Lineage (NCBI taxonomy): Eukaryota > Viridiplantae > Streptophyta > Magnoliopsida > Malpighiales > Euphorbiaceae > Mallotus > Mallotus repandus. Next base: position 6,196 of record CATIWM010309455.1, read on the forward strand.
ATTTTCTTGGAATAGTACAACCTTGAATCCTGGATGACCATAGCTATGACTGATAAAGCTAATATTTTCTAGGCGGTACTGTGATGGTGGTATTGGTGGTAGAGGAAGCGCAGCCCATTGCTTCGTAAGTGGATTACAAACATACAACATTTTTGTTGAGCAGCTCTCACATAAGAGTAAAAGCAAGCCATTGCAAGAACGTAGCAAATAGAGTTTTTCAGTAGCTTCTTTTGGTAGGAAACTAACAGAAAACTTGAAGATTTTAGAAGGTGCAGAAGTGTTGGTGCCAAAATCGACTACTCCAAAAGAGCTTTCCAGGGGATTAACTTTGAGGTCATGTTTATGGAAAAATAGAGCACCACAGCAGATGGGTTTGCAAAGCATGTATTCCTGAGAGAAAGTTTGACGGGAAATCAAGGAAAGCCAACGTTTGGAGACTGATTTGCAACGACACACTGAATCAAACGGCAGTCTGATGAGAATTTTGATTAACAAGTCATCTACAATATCATCATCATTGAAATAAGGTTTGATGTATCTTCGATTTGCTCTTTTTGTTATGAGGATGATTTGTAGGAGCACCGCCGTTAATCCGCAAGCTAGTATCCATGACAATGATGACAGAAAGTTAGATTTATGTATAGATCAATTTAAAAATAATAATGCTATAATGGTCTCTCTATATATAAACAAAGATATGAAGTCACTCCTTGTCCAGATGCAGAGTTCGAATCTGATTTAAAGAAAAAATTGCCCCAATTATATTTATGCAATCCATCAATGTTTAGATTAAATAAAAAAAAAATACAGAATCATTTATAGATTAGGAAAAGTTTGTTTGCTCATTTTAAACCGATTCCATTTGGGCTAATTAATTTTCTTTACTGCGTTGACTATTTATATGTCCATCTAAAGGTATTTTTTTGGGATGTTTACATAAATGCCCAAACAAAAAAAACCATTTACATCACATTACCTATGTTATCAATAAATTATATGTGTGTCCTAACTTTTTAAACAATTACACGTGTGCCTTTTTTTTTCCACTCAACGTATTCTTTCCCTCAACCAGTGTCTTCTTCCCTTCAACCAACGTCTTCTTCCCTCAGTTCAACAATCTCTTCCAGCTATAATTCCTCCAAAAACTTGCACTTGAGGTCCTGCAAGAGAGATCCCAAAACAACAAGAGGAAGGAGATCTACCTCTTGGTTTTATTGTGGTTAGTTTTTAATTCTATAAATTTCCCTATGTAAAATGGAACATAAATGGCGCGAAACAACAAAGGCCACAAGATAGCGAAAAGAGAGGGAGTTCAGTTCAAAAGCATGTCAATTCCACAATGAAGCAGAAAAAATGTAACTCTGCATTTTGCTTGTATTTTTTTTTCCTTTTCAATTCATTTCAAGAATAGTATTCGTCTTTTGTGATGATAATGTCATAGCTGCAATTGCTTTTTTTTTTTTTGGTAGCATTCGATTTGTTGGTTTTTTCAATGAATTAGAATGGTAATCAATCTTGAATTCTTGTTTTATTGAATTATTTATTTAATTCACTATTGTAGTGTGGATCAAAATTTAATTAATTTTCATGATTTAATGATGATTTATGAGTTGATCATTTTTTGTATTTTAATGTTAGGATTAAGAATCAATGGCTTTGATTCGCAAATTGTTAGGTGAATTAACTCCTGCCGGGGGGGGGGGGGGGGGGGGGGGAGGTGACATGACTAAGCTGCAATACTTGCATGAGCTTGTAGTTTTACACAATTTGTCAACCAGATATAAGATCGATGAAATCGATGTAAGGTTACCCTCACATTCGATTTGATTTGTTGGGGTTTCCATAGTGAGATGAGAATAATTAAATTACTGCAGCTAAGGGCGGCTTTGTTATAATATTTTGACATATGGGCATACTTATTCTAGGGACATTTTAATTGCTGTCAACCCGTTCCGAAGGCTCCCACATTTATATGATGATTACATGATGGAGCGATACAAGGGAGCACAGATAGGAGAACTTACTCCTCACGTTTTTACAATTGTTGATGTTTCATATAGGTTATCATGCATTTGTTTAAGGCTTTTTTTTCTACTTTTGCGTATTATATTGGCAGTATCTAGTCTAACACAGCATGTAGCGCGATCGATCAACAAACGATTGATCTACAAGAGATAAGCATCTCAATCCAGAGAGCAATTCTAAATCCAAAGAACAAATAAAGCAAAAAGCTTTAGTTTTGATTGATAAATTGAATAATTGATAAAAGCCCCCAAACTAAACCCTAAAATAACTATTTATACCCTAGGCATAATATGGGTATAATAGGAAATAAATTAATATTCCAAACAACCAAAAATAAAAGAATTTTTGTAACTTTAAAATGATGTCAGGTCACGCGGCCGTGTGCGAATTACATACGGCTGTGTGACTTGACATTCTAAAATTATGCTCTCGTCGCACGACCGTATAGAAAAGGTGTACAACCATGTACAGACCTCAACCTTCACTTGAACGCTCCGCGTTAGTCACCTCCACCTGTAAAGAACTCACCCTCGATTTATTTTCTGGATATCCAAGGCTCACATCTGGCTAGAACAAAGTAAGATCAACAACATTGAAGGTTTTCGAAATCCCATCCAATTGGGCAAGTCAATTACATAAGCATTGTCGTTGATCTTTCTAACAATCTTGTACAGTCCATACTTTTTTTTTTGAAGGTTGTTATGACCACCTTGTGTTATAGCCTTGTTAATGAACACCATCACTTCATCTCCAACATCAAACACCTTGAACAGCCTATGCTTGTTTGCCTCCGTCTTATACTTTGCATTTTCCTTCTCTAACTTGTTCTTGACATCTGCTTGTACCTCTTGAACTTGCTTTGCCAAATCACCAACTGATACATTAAGACCAGGTACTATTGGAAGCTTCACCAAATCCAAAGCATGATTAGAGAACTTCATGTATACAATGGAAAATAGAGATCTACTTGTGGCACTATGAACGGCGTTATTATAAGCAAACTCCATTTGTACTATGGCAAAATCCCATTGCTTTGGTCTATCCATGCAAATACTCCAAATAAGATTACCCAAAGTTCTATTAACCACCTCCGTCTGCCCATCAGTCTGTGGATGTACTGTACTACTGAAATTTAATGATGAGTTAAATAGCCTCCAAAGAGTCATCCAAAAGTTACTAAGGAACTTAGTATCATAATCAGATGTAATGGTCTTTGGCACCCCATGCAATCTCACAACCTTCCTAAAGAATAGTTTGGTTGTAGAAGATGCATCTGCAGTCTTTTTACATGGAAAGAAATGCACCATCTTGGAGAACCTGTCAACCACAACAAACACATAATCCATACCTCATTGAGTTCAAGGCAAACCCAACATAAAGTCCACAGAAAGATCCTCCCATATAGCATTAGGAATAGGCAATGGCATGCATAACCCTGTGTTTTGTGTTTGACCTTTCGCCTTTTGACATACATAACACCTAGACAAAATATTAGTTACATCCCTTCTTAATCTAGGCCAATAATACCTTTCCCTCACAGCTTTGTTGCTCTCAAAACTTGCAAGTGCACGAGTCGTGATTATAGCACTTAAGATATCATTCCCTCAAAGATTGTATATTGACTACTAATTATTTTTACCTATGACGTAACTAGTAAACCGAGTAAAAGAAGTTGAGCAATTATAAAATATAAATAACAACTAAATAAACTAAATTGAAATCAGATATTTAATGCTTAGAATCTAGGTTTAGTTTCACTATTCTATTATAATCTTGAACACATTAATAAATAATCTTTTGAATTCAGTTAAGGGTAATTACTCTAAATTATATAAAGACTCTCTCAAGTTCAATTAAGCATGAAAGGATTAAAATCTAACCTACTCTCATGATTAATAAGTTAATCCTAGCTCATTAAGGTTTTTAGCAATTAATTTGTCATCGTGATTAAACTGTCGTGACTCCCTGAAGAGCTCGCCTACTCTTGTGGTCGAGTGATCTAAGTTCTAAGTGTTCTTAAGCTAACAAATTCCCCTAACTCTCATTGGTGAATTTATTCATAAACAAGCAATCAAATAGGCCTGGAATGATAACTAGATAATAGTGCAACACAAAGAATTAACTGAAATTCAAATCAAATAAAGTACCTGTGTTCAATTCATATAATGGAATAGCTACTCTTAACTAAGATTCTAAAAGAAAATTAGCCGCGCATGGCTATAGAAAAATCCATGAACAAAATATTAATAAAAACATAATAAAGTTGTTTAACAATTGTCGAATCCTTTGGCTATTTGCGTCTCTTGCCTCTATGTCTCTCCGTTCGTCCACAAAAGGTGTTTTAATTTCCTTTATATAGAACTAGGGTTAGGAAGAGTCCACTTTGGTCTCAAATCTTCTTAATTTGCAAAATAGGAGACTTTTTAATCTTCACACGGCTTCTTAATTATCCAAATATAATTTGGCTTACATGGTTTAAATATGGCTTGCGATTGGCTTGAAGCTTTTGGAAGTTTTACAATTCAACTTTAAATTCTTCATTTTTCCTTAATTGGCGGGTCCACCTACAAAAGATAAACATTAATGAAAAGCTAAATATATCTTCCAAAATAGACAAATAATATTAACAATCTTAATCAAATACTAATTACTAAACAAACTCTTAATTAGACCCAAAAATTATTTAAATTAAATTATTTCCTATTTAAAATTTATTAAAATTCAACTCTAAAATATGTAAATAATACACACATCAAATTCCCCCACACTGGCACTTTGCTTGTCCTCAAGCAAAAACCAACTTTGAAAACAGTAAACTCAAATCACAACCTAAGTCATACAGCTTCTAAGACATGAAACTTAACAACACTGAGACCAAAACATATTTACTAAAGAAGATAGTTAGACAAAAATACAATATATATGAACAATTCACTAATCATAACCCAAGCTCCCAACCTTTTGAAATCAAGTGAACACAAAATCAGAGAAGAGAAACATAAAGATTCTCAGTTTTTTTTATTTAGTGAATGCGTTTTATGCTCCATTTCACTTTATTATTTTTTTTCTCTTCTCAATTCAAATCTTTCTACTCAAAGTAATCCCTCGCCGTTCCTGTATTACTAAGTGTGGACACCGTTGAGTATTTCGTTCGGATACTCATACTCTAATTAGGGCATTGGAGTAGATTCAGAGCGCATAAGATTTTAATTTAAATACAGCTCTTACTTTAAGAATGAGAGAGTTTTTTTTTAACTGAAATTCAAATATGCAACCCTTCCTAAAATCATGCACAATTTCAATCTCCAG
>CATIWM010309527.1:0-10223 GCA_949671775.1 Mallotus repandus
AAAACTTGAAAGATTTAGCTAAAACTTTTTAGTTTTGATTTTGAGCTGATTCCATCTGTAACATTGTCAATTGAGGTCGTACTTTTAGTTGCTCTGTCTGCCAGGATTATTGAAGCTGATTATATTGAGCTATCTTTAAGCCCTTTTATAGTTGATAAATTGAAGTAAAATTTTTATTTAGGATACTAGACATATATATCTGAGTCTGGTTAAAATTTGAGGTTAAAATTTCTTTTATACAGGTAGGAGTGATTTTTCTAAGTTAGGTCTGAAAACAGCTATTTTAGAGTCAATGAAGCTAATTTATAGAATTAAGTTTAATTGCATTTTATGCATATCATTTGGGGGCTGCATGGTTAGATTAGTATGTGATATTATTATATTAATGATTTATAAATGAAATTATATATTTTAGGTGCTGGAAAAGGCAAGGATAGTGCAGGTGCACATTAAACAAATTCGGTGAACCGGGTTGTGTGTTTATAAGTTGTATTGGTGAGTAGTTATTCAAGCCCTTTAATACCCTTTTATTACAGAAATAAAATAAGATTTTATGACCTGAATTGATGTATTTAAATAATTTTAATTCAGCTTGTTATACTTGAATTACATAAGTTAATTTTAAGCTTTAAATGTTTCAAGTATATGAATTAAATAAGTTATTTCTATAAGCTTTGCTTTGTGATTTGAATTGGTGATTAAAAATGAGCTAATGCTCAATCTAATTTCACTTCTTTGAATTATGATAAAGATTGATTGATTTTGAATGGTTATTAAACCATAAATGTGATAATGTTATTTTTATTGATTATTTGGTGAACAAAGTTGAGTGAGTGTAGATAAAAGTTCAGAATAAGGTTGGCCAACATCCTTGTCAGAGAAGCCTTTTATTTTATTTTCTTAACTTTGTTTCTTATGTACTGTAAATGATAGTATTTTGAAGTTAAACGATGGTGGTTAGATTATATGTAAAACAACTGTTTAGAACATGTTGTGTATTACTTAAATAATGTTCTATATTACATTTTCATTATATAATTACCAATATCAATATAATTTAAAAACATTATTTTCTATAATACTCAATTTTCTTATACTATAGCGGTTATTAATAAACGTATCAATTACAAAGTCTTTATTTCTTAAATGAGACCAAATCTTTCCAAGATATTATTTTCAATTTTATTAGTAATGTTTATAACATAATTTGATTGAATTAAACGCTATTTTGAATGGTTGGTTTTAAACGTCCATCTCAGGCTACGTGAGACGAGGTGTGACATTTTCCCTAGAAATTTAGAATGTATAAGGTTAGGATTTTTAATCCCAATTATTTTTCTTTTATTATTTTTCTATAGCCGCACCGAGAGCAGGGCCTTCAAGACAAGGCCAATCGAGTCAGTACCGAGCAACACATTCTTCCTGTGAGTTATTATTATATGTATGCATTGCATGTAGAAATTGTTGTTGGCATCCATATTTCGATAAAAATATGAATTGAATTTTTGCCTAATGGAGTAGACAAGTTCACTGTGTACTGCGATGCTTCAAGAGTTGGCTTTGGATGTGTATTGATGTTGAACGGTAGGATAATAGCTTATGCTTCCAAATAATTAAAGAAGCATGAATAAAAGTATCCTACTCATAACTTAGAAATGGCCACTATTATCTTTGCTTTCAAGTTTTGGAGGCATTATCTGTATAGGGTGACATACGAAATTTACACTGACCATAAAAGTTTGAAGTATATTTTTCAGTAGGGAGATCTGAATCTCAGACAAAGAATATGGCTAGAACCTCTGAAGGATTATGATTGTGACATCTTATACCACCCAGGCAAGGCTAATCTGGTAGCAAATGCCTTAAGTAGGAAGTCCTCGAGTAGTCTTGCTCACATTAGTGTGGAAAGGAGAATTTTGATCCAAGAGATGCATAAGTTAGTGGACTAAGGATTGATGATGAAGATAACAAGGATAGGAGGGTTGTTAGCTCAGTTCAGAGTTAGATCGATATTGAGGGCTAGGATCAAAGCAGCTTAGAATCGAGATCCTGATTTGGTAAAGCTTGTGTAGAAGGTTCGTGAAGGGAAGTTTGCTGATTTTAACCTTGATGATGAAGGTATTCTATGGATTAATGGAAGGTTGTGTGTTCCTGATGTGGACAACTTGAGAGAAGAGATCTTAGAAGAAGCTCATTATGCAGCCTACAATGTACATCCTAGTTCTACTAAGATGTACCACAATATAAAGGATATTTATTGGTGGGATGGAATGAAAAAGGATGTTGCATAGTTTGTTTCCAAGTGCTTAACTTGCCAGCAAGTGAAAGTAAAGCACCAGAAACCTTTAGGAAAACTTGAGCCTCTTTTGATTCCTGAGTGGAAATGGGAGAGAGTCACCATGGATTTTATGACAGGGTTACCTCGTTCAAAATATGGATACGACTCCATTTGGGTAATAGTGGACATGTTAACCAAATCAGCTCACTTTCTGCCAGTTAAAGCTACTTATTCAATGGCCAAGTTGGCTAGACTGTACATCAAGCACATTGTGTGTCTTCATGGGGTGCCTGTTTCTATTATTTTCGATAGAGGTTCGGTGTTTACCTCACAGTTTTGGCAGAAGTTGTAAGAAGCATTGGGTACTAGACTTGATTTTAGTACTGCTTTTCATCCTTATATGGATGGTCAGTCTGAGAGGACGATCCAAATGCTTGAAGATATGTTGAGAATGTGTATAATGGATCTTGGAGGCAGTTGGGATGATCATTTTCCATTGGTATAATTTGCTTACAACAACTGCTACCATAGCAGTATTGAGATGGCACCATATGAAGCTTTGTATGGAAGAAAGTGTAGGTCCCCTTTGTGTTGGAATGAAGTTGGAGAAATAGAGCTAACTGGACCAAAAAATATCAAGGATACATTCGAAAAGGTTGCTTTGATCAGAAAAATATTGGAAACGACAACAAAAGTTATGTAGACCCGAAGCGCAAGGATGTGGAATTTCAAGTTGGGGATTATGTATTCTAGAAGGTGTCACCAGTAAAGGGTGTTATGAGATTTGGCAAGAAGGGAAAGTTGGCAATGAGATATATATGGCCTTTTGAGATTTTAGAGAGAATTGGCATGGTTGCCTATCGGTTGGCTTTGCCTCCTAGCATCCAATGTTTCACGTTTCGATGTCGAGGAAGTATATTTCAGATCCTTCGCATGTTTTACAACCTCAGAGTGTGGAAGTGAATGAAGATTTGACGTATGAGGAAGAACTAGTTGCAATTGTTGACTATCAAGTTCATCAGTTGCATTCTAAGCAGATTTCTATGGTCAAAGTCTTGTGGAGGAGCAATAACGTTGAAGAACACACGTGGGAGACTTAGGAAGATATGCGAGTAGCATATCCTTATCTTTTTCCTCAATGAACTTTGTATTCTTTTCTATTTGTTAAAATCCGAGGATGAATTTTTGTAAGGGGGGAAGATTGTTATAACCCATATTTTATTTAATTATTAAATTGAATTGAAAATTTAAAGTGTTAGTTATTATTTTATTATTTTTATGAAATTATTATCATTTGTGTATTTTTGATACATTTGAATAATTATTAAGAGTATCTGTGTATATATGTGTTTATGTGCATGAATATTATTGGGAGGAATTTTATATTTTAAAGTATTAAAACATTATTATCTACATATTTACTTTATATTAAAATAAAATATAAACCATTTAATTTCTTTTTCTCTCTCCCTCTTTTCTTTTTCTTCTTCTTCTTCTTCTCCCTGATTCTACATGAGCCACCATCTCTACCAGCACCGATCACCACCAGCTACCAGTCATCGACTGAAACATTGCCAGTAGCCTTCATTTTTTGGCCACCCCTTTCTCTCCTCCTTCCTCTTCATTTTCTTCTTTAACCGAATAGGGAGGAAACTTGTCGGTGCCGCCTCCAGCCACCCCAGATGTTGCTGTTGGTTCCTTTGAGTTCCTCTCCTTCTGGGTAACAAAACTCCTCAATCAATTTCACCGGATAACACCGGCAACCGCTTCAATTTTAGGTAATTCCATTTTAGGGTTTTTTGTTAAATTCTTTCAATTGAGTTAAAATTAGACTTGGTGGTAGTTATATAAAATGCATTTGAGGTTGAGATCTTGCTATTGATGTATTTTGTATAATTTTCTGAGATGGTTAGATTTCGGGTTACTATTCTGGTGTTCGGTTACTGTTCTATGACTATTTGACCCGGGTGATTTTATATTTTTATTAAATTCTATAAATTATGCAGATTAAACTTTGTAAAAAGAGTTTTATGAAATTATATATAGAATTTAAGATTTAAATTTTTAAAGGTTATGTTTAAAAATGTATTTTTAGAAAATTATTAGAAATTATTAATTATTTAATTTTAATTAAATTTATTTTAGATTGATTTTTGAATAATAAGAGTATAAAAATAATTTTTATAATTAATTTCCAATTTTTAGTTAATTAGTAGTAAATTTGGAAAAATAAACAAATAATAAATTTATTTATTATTTTCAAGCTTAAATGAGTCCTTTATTATTTTTATGATTTATTTGAGTGATTTAAATCGTTATTTATAATTAATGCTAATTTAGTGGTAAAAATGGAAATTTGACTCCATTAACGAAATTTTATTCATAAACTATAATTTTATTATTTATTTGGAAATGAATTTCCTTTATATTTTTATTATATAAATAAATTAAATTGTATTAGTTAACTAAATTTTTATGATATATTAGTGATTTGAGAAAAATTATATTGTTTTTATATATGTTGTTGTGTTAGTTCTCGGTTGGGCATAAAGTGTAGTTCGAGGGCCCAACCTGAGACGTTGAGTTATGGATAGTTTTAAAGTGTGATTTTTTGTAGGAACGGCTCTACTTTTAGTAGAGAGATGTCTGTTTTACAAAGGAGATTCTGCCAAATTTTTTGTAGATTTCTCGTAAAATATGACATTAGTTTGTGTTAAGTTTTGAGTTTTATTAGAGTCGTGTCATAGATTGAGTTTTTCCTTAGAAATATCGAATGTATAAAGTTAGGATTTTTAATCCTAATTATTTTTCTTTTATTATTTTCTTATAGCCGCATCGAGAGCAGGACCAATCGAGTCAATACCGAGGAGCGCATTCTACCTGTAAGTCATTATTATATGTATGCATTGATGTAGAAATTGTTATTAACATCCATATTTTGATAAGAATATGAATTTAATATGCTTTGATGCATTGACTTTTAGAAATTTTGATTTATATGAGATTATATAGTTTGAGATATGGTTAAAATGATCTATTGAGATTTGTGGACAGATAGGGGTGTGGCTGCAGTAGCTCGGTTGACCTTTCATGGTCTTGGGGCCAGTCATGCCAGCAGCAAGGTTGCAGTAGCTTGGTTGACCTTTTAGGGTCTCAGGGCCGGTCCACTGCCTAATTGGAAAAGAGAAATGTTATTTGGATTCAAGTAGGCATATTGGCCAGTGAGGTTCAGTGATTGAGGTTACAAAATTCTTAGGGTTCTACTCCGATCCTCGACTTGTTTCTATCTGTTGTATTGATATAAAAAAAATTTTGGAGCATCTGCATGAAATGCATGTATAAACTAAATAAATATAAATATACAAATATTATTATACAGATGCTTGAGTGTCTGTGCCCTTAGGTTGCATGCATATATGTAATAATGATTCACACAGTGAGGTCTGATTTCCCTTAATTATTTTTCAGGATTTCTCTCTTCAGACCTCCCATAGTCGTCCTCTTCACCGGACCCATTCTTCACCGGCTAACTTATGTAAAATTTTAATATGACTTTCTATTGTATTCTTAGATGTTGCAGTAGTTGTACGTACTTGTTGTAGTATGTTAGGATGATTTTGACAGTGATCTTGTACTTGACTCTTTGTAAAAATATTTTATTGTGATATTATTTATGGAAGATTCTTTATGTTTGAAAAAGTTTTAATTCTTTGGTAAATTTGTGTTTATGTTTGGTGTGTAAGTTGTGGTTTAGGCTTGCTACGGGTTCTAGATTTGTGTGAATTCTCATTCCTTAACGCCGGGCATGACCTCTGGGTTTGGGTCGTGTTAATATTGTATTTTTATTGGCAAAAGGTACAAAAATACCCTTCAACTTATATGAGAATAGCAGATAGCACCTTAAAGTTAATGTCGACTCATCAAAGCCCCTGAACTTTTAACAACAACTCAAATAGTCCCTTTTTTTTTAACAATGACTTAACAGAAGTTAAGTTTTTTTTCTGGAACTACAAAAGGTTCAAAAAAGCCCTTAATCTTTTGTTTTAATACAATTAAACCCTTAATATTTTTAAAATTCAAAATATTCATTTATTTTTATTAATTAATATTTTATTTTAGAATTGATTTTGGAGTCCAAAATTATTTTTTAATAAATTATTTATTTTAGAGCATATATGACTTATTTTTTAAAAAAATAATTTTAAACCTAAAATTATTTGCCAAATTCATTTCATAGTGTAAAAATTATTGCAAAAAAATTTACTGATATGAATTATTTTAGAGTATATATTTTTTTGAAAAATGATCTTATAGTGTAAAATTTTTGCTTCTAGTAAGCATTATCATATGAATCAAAATAGTTTATTTTTTAAATAAATTGCTCTATAATAATTTTTCATGATAAATTTACATTTTATTGGCCAAATAAACTTTAATAATTTTTATAAATAAAATTTTATTCATTAATGAAATTTGATAATTTTCTAAATAAGATTTTACTAGCCAAATAAAATTTATTACTTATTCTTAATAAAATCTTATTGGTTAAAAATAATTTATTAATTTTTCCAATAAACTAAAATTTAATAGTTTTTCTAAATAAAATTTTAATAGCCAAATAAAGTTTAATAATTTTTTAATAAAATTTTATTTGGCCTGTAAAGTGTAGAATTTATTAAAAATTTATAATCGAGCATTTTTTTAAAATAAATTAATATTTTGAATTTTAAAAATATTTAGGATTTAATTGTATTAAAATAAAAGATTAAGGGCTTGTTTATACCTTTTATAGTTCCAACAACTAAAACTTAACTTCTATTAAGTTACTGTTAAAATAAGGGCCTATTTGAGATATTTTTAAAAGTTCAAGGGCTTAAATGGGTCGACAATAACTTTAAGGTATTATTTGCTCTTTTCATATAAGTTGAAGAGCTTTTTTGTATCTTTTGCCTTTTTATAATTAATTATCACGTATTATAATTTTTTAGAAAATTTAATATGAATAGATGTGTAATATGTGTTAGGTTTACTATGGATCTTGATAAATGACACTTCATTGTGAAGAAGGGATAATATGAAAAATATGGTACTTGATCATACTCTCATGTTAATGATTGATGTAGATAACATGAACATGTTGGAACTTGGAAAATAATACAATGCAATGCAATTAAGAGAGGTTGTAATTTTATTGGCAAAAGGTACAAAACAAAACCCTTCAATTTATATGAGAAGAGCATATAGCACCTTAAAGTTAATGTTAACTCATCGAAACCTCAGAACTTTTATAAACAGCACAAATAGGCCCTTGGAACTACAAAAGGTGTAAAAAGCCCTTAATCTTTTAGTTTAATACAATTAAACCCCAAATATTTTTAAAATTTGAAATATTCGTTTATTTTTATTAATTAATATTTTATTTTAGAATTTATTTTGGAGTCCAAAATTATTTTTTAATAAATTATTTATTTTAAAGCATATGTGACTTATTTTTAAAAAATATAATTTAAAGCATAAAATTATTTGTCAACTTCATTTCATAATGTAAAAATTATTGCAAAAAAATTACTGATATTAATTGTTTTAGAGTATATATTTTTTTGAAAAATGATCTTATAGTGTAAAAATTTTGCTTCTTGTAAACATTATCATATGAATCAAAATACTTTATTTTTTAAATAAAATGCTCTATAATAGTTTTTTATGATAAATTTACATTTTATTGGCCAAATAAAATTTTATTCGTTAATGAAATTTGATAATTTTCTAAATAAGATTTTACTAGCCAAATAAAATTTAATAATTCTTCTTAATAGAATTTTATTGGCTAAAAATAATTTATTAATTTTTCCAATCAACAAAAATTTAATAGTTTTTCTAAATAAAATTTTATTAGCCAAATAAAGTTTAATAATTTTTTAATAAAATTTTATTTGGCCTGTAAAGAGTAGAATTTATTAAAAATTTATAATAGAGCATTTTTTAAAATAAATTATTTATATGTACAAAATACTTTTTAAAAATAATTTTACAATTTAAAATAAATTTTATAATAAAAATAAATGAATATTTTGAATTTTAAAAATATTTAGGGTTTAATTATATTAAAATAAAAGATTAAGGGCTTTTGTGTACCTTTTATAGTTCTAGAAACTAAAACTTAACTTTTGTTAAGTCACTGTTAAAAAAGGAGCCTATTTGAGCCATTTTAAAAGTTCAAGGACTTCGATGAGTCGACACTAACTTTAAGGTGTTATATGCTCTTTTCATATAAATTAAAGGATTTTTTTATACTTTTTTTCTTTTTTATAGTTACTTATCGTGTATTATAATTTTTTAGAAATTTTAATATGAATAGATGTGTAATATGTGTTAGATTTACTTTGAATCTTGATAAATGACACTTCGTTGTGAAGAATGGATAATGTGGAAAATATGACACTTGATCATACTCTCGTGTTAGTGATTGACGTAGATGACATGGACTTGTTGGAAGACTTGAAAAATAATGCAATGCAATGCAATTAAGAGATATTGTATTTTATTGGCAAAATGTACAAAAAAACCTTCAACTTATATAAGAATAGCAGATAGCACCTTAAAGTTAATGTTGATTCATAGAAGCCCCTGAACTTTTAAAAATAGCTCAAATAGTCTCTTTTTTTAACAATGACTTAACAGAAGTTAAGTTTTATTTTCTGGAACTACAAAAGGTACAAAAGAAAAGCCCTTAATCTTTTATTTTAATATAATTAAACCTTAAATATTTTTAAAATTCAAAATATTCATTTATTTTTATTAATTAATATTTTATTTTAGAATTGATTTTGGAGTCCAAAATTATTTTTTAATAAATTATTTATTTTAGAGCATATATGACTTATTTTTTGAAAAAATAAATTAAAGCATAAAATTATTTGCCAAATTCATTTTGTAGTGTAAAAATTATTGCAAAAAATTTATTGATATGAATTACTTTAGAGTATATGTCTTTTTGAAAAATGATCTTATAGTGTAAAAATTTTTCTTCTTGTAAACATTATAATATGAATAAAAATACTTTATTTTTTAAATAAAATTCTCTATAATAATTTGTCACGATAAATTTACATTTTATTGGCCAAATAAAATTTAATAATTTTTATAAATAAAATTTTATTCGTTAATGAAATTTAATAATTTTCTAAATAAAATTTTACTAGCCAAATAAAATTTATTAATTCTTCTTAATAAAATTTTATTAGCCAAATAAAGTTTAATAATTTTTTAATGAATTTTTGTTTGTCTGTAAAGTGTAGAATTTATTAAAAATTTATAATTGTGCATTTTTTTAAAATAAATTATTTATATGTACAAAATATTTTTACAAAATAATTAAACTTTTAAAAATAATTTTACAATTTAAAATAAATTTTATAATAAAAATGTTAATTAATAAAAATAACTGAATATTTTGAATTTTAAAAATATTTAGGGTTTAATTATATTAAAATAAAAGATTAAGGGCTTTTTTGTACCTTTTATAGTTCCAAAAACTAAAACTTAACTTTTGTTAAGTCATTGTTAAAAAGGGGGCCTATTTGAGCCATTTTTAAAAGTTCAAGGGCTTTGATGAGTTGACACTAATTTTAAGATGTTATTTGCTCTTTTTATATAAATTGAAGGGCTTTTTTTTTTTACCTTTTACCTATTTTTATTAGAAAGGGCCTTGAAAATCACTCTTAAATTTTAGTAGTTTGAGGGTAATGAGTCCAACAAGAGCACATTTCAATGTTAATTCAACTTAATAAATATTATATTTGTTAGGAATAAGGGTAAATTTTTCCCCTAAACTTTTTATCCAATGTCAAATAAGCCACTTTGGACAATTTAGGATTAATTTAACCATTGAACTTTTTAATAAAGGTCAAATTACCCCTAAATATTACAATAAGTTCTTTATATA
>CATIWM010309538.1:0-21211 GCA_949671775.1 Mallotus repandus
TAAACTATATCTATGCAATATAATTATTTTAATCTTTTGAAATTCAAAAATAAACATAAATTCTTAATAAATTTATTTCTATTTTTATTTAAAAATTAAAATTAATATTTGTGTGTAAATTTTTTTTTTCATTTCTAAGTAGCAGAAATAAATTATTTGTGAAATTTTAAAATTTAATTATTTATTTAAAATTTAAAATTTTATTTTTACATATAAATTAAAATATGATTTAAGATAATTAGTTGATTTAAGTTTTTTATATTTCCTGTTATTTTCTCAAAAAATTTAATATTAGAATAATTATTATAGATTTTAATTGTCATATTTTTATATCTTTTTTAATTATTTTAATAGTGTAGGAAAATATTTACTTGTTAAAATAAAATCATATGATATAAACAATATAAATATTAATTAATATATTTATAATCAAAATATATTTATGGGTCTAAGTCTTTTAAAAATTATAAAATGATATGAATAAGAATAGAAAAATATGTTCAAGCCTCTAATATCAAAAAATAATTTATACGTATACAGTTCTTGTTTCATTAAAATATTGTTTACATAATTTTTTTTTAAAAATTGTAAATATTTAAGTTCATTAGAAATAATTTTTATTTTGAAAATAATTTAAATAGTAAAAATTAAAAATAATTTATTTTTCATAAAGATTTTAATGTATTTAGATAATTAAAAAATATAAAAAAACATAAATAAATTCACAAGTAGATATTAAAGTTAAGGATATTTATGTCATTCGCACATTAAAAACACTAATGATAGAGTGCAAAAATCTACACCCTTAGTTTAATTGCATTTTAATATTATTAAAAACATTAGATGTAATATTAAAATGGTATGAATATTTAGTAGTAGACTATTACCAATCAATTTTCAATGAATATCAATGGCGTTCAAAAAAAAATCTATTACCAAGAAATATAATATTTAATTAACAGTAATGAACTTGCAATAATTTATTTTTAATTTTATTAGGAAAATTTTTTTTAAAATAAATTTATAATATTTTTAAGAAAATCAAAATTATTATATTAATAGTATCTCACTTGTAAAACATCTTTATTATCAGAAGGCCTATTGGTCTCAAAAATCACAATCATTTCGACCTTTTACAAATTCATGACAAACTTTAAAACTTAGCAATTCTAACCCAATATGACAAATTAATTACAGTTTTAGCACAATTGTAATTTGATCAATATATGCTATCTAATGTGCAGTTAATATCTATTTTTATAAATTTCACATCCCCATCTTCTAAATACAAATTATAATAGTTAGTTAGATTTCAATCTTAATAATTTAAGAAAATATAAAAATAGGAGTGAAATTTTTATTTAATTTGTAAATACTAAATTCATCTTTTTTTTTTTTACCTATTTTAAGTCTTTATGTGAGTGTGAGTGTCATACATCGAATTTTAATTGTCCTTAAAAATGTCTAGTGATGAAAATATCTCTCTGAATATGACAAGTGTCTGTTCATTCGTACCACCTCTGAAGCGTGCAGAGAATCTGAAAAGCCCGAATTGAGCAAAATCAATCTCTGAATCATTAAGTTGTACCCCGATTTCATGAATTATGAATAATCGAGGTGGTAAGTCGCTCATTTTAAGCAAACGTTGTTCAAAACGAGCAACCCATCAGATCGGTGTTCAATTCATGAGACCGGAGTTCAACTTCGTGAAAATTGGAAGTCGATTTTGATAAAACGGGCATAAAAAATGCGTCCGTAGACCTTTGAAACTTCTGGAAGTGACCCCGGAATAGTGCATAATACCTCGAGAAGTAGCACGTGAGCAAATTTGCAGCGCGTGATCACACACAAACATATCTTGCTCACGCGTGAAAAGGGAAGCCGATTTTGACAAAATGAACCTCAGAAACACGTCCAAAAGGTCCAAAAACCCTAAAAAACACCCCAAAAACAGCACGATCGGAGCCTAGAAAGGCCGTGTGATGTGCGTAAGAGCACATGATCACGTGGCTGAGCGTGTGATCACGCACCACAGGGCCATGATCACGCATATTTTCACCAAGTTTCACATTTTTTAGGCACATTTCCCTATAAATAGAGGTCTCTACCTCCCATTTCAACCAAGGCAAAAGCTTAAGAAGCAAAGGTAAGAGCCTAAGGAGCAAAGGCAATAGCATAGGAAGCAACGACCAGAGCTAAGGCAAGAGCCAGAGAAAAAAATAGGCAAGAGCCACACACACACTGAAATACTATTGTATTGAAGGCTTAGGAGCCCTAATCCACACACTTTTAGCCTACTTTCTACATTTTTCGTAGGATTTTTAGACCACTTTTGCACCAAACCCACCCTCATCTTTGTCAAAGCATGCTTTAAAAGTATACGAATTTGCATTACACACATCATTTTCAACCTCTCACCGAGGAAAGCTTGAAAATTTCTTGAAGCTCAAGCTTCAAAAACACAAGACAAGCTCAGTCGAATTAGATAATCATTTTTGCACGTTTATTTACTGTCCTGCATTTTACTTTATTGTCGCCAGCAGTTGAGAAATTTTTGTGATTTGTGTGATGAGACTAGCAATTTGCATGCTGATTGAATAATATCTGCTTTATTTTGTTCATAATTAACTGTCATTTTGCATCAATATGCATTCAATAAACACGATAGCTCCTTATCTAAGCTAAAGCTTCAATATTATGGTCCAATGATGTAATCATTATTATTTACTGTTTATTTTGTCATTTAGAAATGCTGTATAATAATTCCTGCTAGAGTATAAAGTAAGTACATCTGTCTAATCATTCATGATATCATCTTTATTGTGCCTATATGTTGTCTGAGTGGATGAATAGATAGAATTGCATATAGTTATGTCAACCTTTGTTTTGCAGGTGTATTCTAGATTAGGACTAGATTTACATTTTTGCACTTTTTCTCTTTCATATGTATATTTACTAGGAAAGCCTTGTAAATAATTATGCTGAATTTCTCGTACTTTCCATTATTATCATTGTGCTTATGTGAATGCATATATATAAACTGTCATTACCAAAACTAAGGTGTTACGGTAGCCATATATTGAGTATTGAAATAAGAAATAGTTAAAAAGTAGATGAGATCTCCCGGGCTCAGAATCTCTGCAGGGGACGATACTCGTTGAGTTACCCAATGTTGTCCCTTTCATCTTTTCCTGGTTTTCTAAAAACTAGGTGGCGACTCTAAACACAAAAGCATCTCGCATCCCCCCGAGACCAAACATTTGTCCCTATCCTGTAAACGGAACGGACATCCCATTCAGTAAAGTTGCCATGTCCCTTCGAAATAATCAGGTCACTCACAGATGCGACCCCACTAGGGATCGATAGTTAGAGAGATCAATTCGAAAATGACTATTTCTCATTACTTAATACTCAATCATGTGGAGCCTTCCACCATTGCATTTGCACTACACAATCATACATGCACCCTTGGTCCCTATTAACTGATAGTGCCGAAAAGTGATCCACTATAGTTCCACACAAGTTATAGGGTGACCGATTCGGATTTGTCACCTTTAGCCTTTAATCGTGGTTTTGCTGGACTCATTTGACCAGAGTCTGTGGTTCAAGTCCTTAAGGGGGGTGACCCGAGTTATCAAAAGAATGCTAGACTCACTGATCGGAGTCTGTAACCCTAGTTATGGGGGGCATTCTTGCTAAAGGAGCCCTTAGCCTTATACCCTCGACTCAGCCCATATAAATAAACCAATAGAAATCTCCATTAGGATCCCACCAAGCTTTGCATCCTAAGCCCTGATGCTGTCCGTTTGACCTGACATTCATAAATGCTATGACACTTCTAGTTTCCATCACCGAGTGACATCATTACGTCCGTTCTCATAGACTGCTCACACTTAGACTGTGTGATCCTTGTTTACCTTGCATAAGCCTGATGTGCAAAGAATGATAAGAATCATTCACCTCAGTATGGATAGCCTATGAGAACTGGTGACTAGTGACATCTTTTGATGACGGAACCTACAAGCATCGTCCATTTATCCTTATCAGATCAAATAGATGGGTCAGGAATGTGACTAGATTGTGAACATTTGTGTTGAAAGAATCAAATCATAAACTCTCGAACAATACTTTCATGCCTCTTGGTAAACGTATTAAATATCGATGTGGGGATATGAAACTGGACTCCTCTTGTTGACTATAGCCTCTTCACATGCGAGCGTGTAAGGACTATAAACGCCATTTGTGACCCAACGACTAGTCCTCACATTGATATTATGCGCTTACCTCGAGTGCATTTAAGCATCATTTCTTAGTTTACCTCTTGATTCTCATCAATACGAATCAAAACAGCCTAGTACGAGAGCGAAACCATAGTCCTCTGCTGACTATCGGGTCAAAACCCACCTAGGAAAAAGATTCAATAACCTTGTGGAACGATAAGGTTGGAAGCAAGAGCTTGCTTGTGATTGGTTTATTCCTTGTGCAGAAAAAGCTAACGATCCCTAACATAAATCATGCATATAGACAACATATACTAACCACGTCTTTTGCATCCATCTGCATCCATTATAATTAGGCTATGCATGAGCACGTCATGCATACATTCTAATCGTATTCTTTTGCAGGCACATCCCATGCATGCATCATTCATCATTTGTTTATTTTATCTCATTATTGTGTAGTAAATAAGATCTCAACATGGGTGATTCAGAAGACACTTCATGTCAACAATTTGAGGATAAACTGAAAGAGGGGATTCAAAAATTGCTTACTGATGGCACCATAGCAGAAATCTTCCAAGCCCAAATCAAAGCCACCAATGTTCAAACCAGAAACTCCCAAGAGGGAAACCATGCTGCTACCCCCATAAACGAAGCATCTGCATCTGTCCATCCCCTAGCAGACAGAGGAAAGGGTGTCCTTCATACTCCTGTACGGATTGAAGATGATGATAAGTATTACCGTGCCTTTAAAACACCACAACAACAAGCTGCTAAGATTGCTGACTTGACCAAACTTGAATTAGCAGGAGAGGTCAAACTACTAGCCAACATGATGGCTTAGCTGGAATTTGCCTTCAAGGACAAGGGGCCTCGTTAGTCCAAAAGCTCCACTGATTTAGCTCTGTTAAAAGATGAACCACTTCCTGATGATTTCAAATTGCTAAACTTTGCCAAGTTTGATGAAACTGAGGATCCAAGGGTCCATCTAAGACAATACGCCACCTTCATAGTTGCTACAAAGCTTACAGAATCATAGATTGTCCGATTCTTTTTCATATCACTAGAAGAGGGACCAAGAGCATGGTTCTTTTACTTTGAGGATGAAATAAAGAGTGACTAGTTGTTGTTAACCCAAAAGTTCATCAAGCAGTATGAATACAATACTTAGTTGGATATAACCCGCAGAGATCTGGAAACTACAAAACAAAAGCCTGGTGAATCTTTCTCTGACTATATTGCAAGATGGCCAGCTAAAGCTGTCAAGATGAGAAATTATCCTCCGGAGGATGAGTATATAGAATTGAATATCAAGGGATCACTTCCCCATTTCAGGAAACAGATGATCTTTGCCCACTACCCTGATTTTTGAGCACTTCATCAAGCTGGAATTAGAATTAAAGATGAAGAAACCCAACAACCCAGAAACACTTTCCACTGAAACACTCAAACCAATACCCAAAACCAAAATACCTTCACCAAAACTACCAAGATAAATCAAATTCAACTAAACACTTTCAATCCACCATCTATCAATGTCATCAACAAACCACCTAGAAGATTTTCCAACTTCAACCTCTTACTAGCCAAGGTCTTTTAAAGACTCCAGCAAAAGAACCTCTTACAACCAAGAGAACCAAAACCACTACCAAATCCTTTGCCTCCTCAGATTGACTAGATACTATTCTGCCACTTCCACTAAATGCTTGGCAATGTCACTAACACTTGCAGACTTCTCAAAAATGCAATCCAAGATTTCATTGACTTAGGAAAAATTGATGATCCTGAAAGATGACCCAATATCAAAACCAACCCCTTTCCAAATTACTGAGCCATGCCTCCACTAACAGTCAACACCATCTCATCTGGCCTACCAGAAACCTTTGTTGAATAATCAATCCAAGCCATCCAGGAAACTTCTGAAGAACAAGAAGCCAGAGCAGAAAAAGAATTTTTAATGATCTTAGAAGATGAACTCTTAAGTCTCATTCTTGACTCTCATGGCTCCAGTGAAGATGAATGGGACCCTTCCATATTTAAATATATTTCAATGCCCCAAGCATTCACTCCCCACTCAATGATGCAAAGGAGAGTTAGAGATGTAGCCTTTCCTATGAATGGCAAAGTAATTAACTGCCTTTATCCGTATAAAGTAGACAAAAGCCTCAAAACTGAGTAAGATAAACCCGAAGTGTGGGATCTACTGGGCCAACCATCTAGAAAATTTGACTACAAAGTCAAGTACAGTGCACCTTCAATAACTCATGTCCTTTTAGAGGATATAGTGCCCTCAGGATAGGGGAAATAGTTTGATAAGGAAGACAAAATGATAGCAATTTTCCAGTCTCTAAACCTATAAGTCATGAGAATCGACATTTGGTATGATTTTGATAAAGAAGTTAAAGAGGGAATAGATACCCATGAACATGATGACTCTGAGATCATTGTCTGGAACAAGGGCAATAATGTAAAAGAAACCAGTCAAGAGAGACCACATAACAAGAAGCAAACAGCTAAAAAGCCTCCACTTTTAGTTAATCACGTAACTCGCAATGGAAGAGTCTACCAACCTCCAGAAAAGGAAAAGGATGTCTCCAAGGGGAAAGAAATGTCAAATGATATGGCTCTGACTAAGGAAGAAGATGATAAAGTTCTTAAGCAGCTTAAGAAGACTAAGGCATAAGCCAATATTTGGGATTTGCTCATGGCCTCCAAGAAATATATAGATGCTCTAGTCAGGGCTCTTAATGATGTAAAGATCACCACCAATTCTTCACCTTATGAAATGATAGCTTCTCTAATGAAAGCCCCTACTAATGCAATCACCTTCTCAGATGAAGATTTACCCCCTGAAGGAAGGGTCCATAATCGTCCTTTGTTCATACAGGCAATAGTCAGATCTAAGAAGACCACATGTGTTATGGTGGATGACGGATCTGCCATTAATGTTTGCCCCCTGAGGCTACTACACAAATTTAGAATGAATGTCAAAGACTTAGAGGAATCTAACATGATCATCCGAGCCTATGACGACTCTAAGAAGCTAGTTATAGGGACTTTCAAGGCAGTAGTAACTGCAAGGGATATCAAATCAGTAGCAGAGTTCACTGTCCTAGACATCCCTCCAACCTTTGCCCTGTTACCAGGGAGGCCCTGTTTCCATCTGCTAGGAGGCATACCTTCTATCGTACACTAAAAAATCAAATTCCCACTCAAAGATAAAGTTGTCACCATTCTGGTTGAAACCAACAACATCATCGCTTGCTTGAACATAGTGCCACCAGGCTTCCAGATCTCTATAATCTACGAGGAGTGGGTTGACCCAAATGTTACTGTAATGATGAAAAAGATGCAATACCTACCGGGAACTAGATTGGGTGGAAGGTACACTGAGATCATAGAATTCCCTATTTTTTAGGAGAAACTAGCAGATATGGCTTGGGGTATGATCCTGAGAAGGACACTGGAACTAAGAAGTCCACCTCTTTTATTCAACAAGGCTCAACTGAGGTCTACCAGGGATAAACTGAGAAGTAGGAAAAGGAAGGGGTAGAGAAACCTAGCTTTGAGATCTTCAAAGATGTCATTGACTCTACCAAGGGAAAACACCCGCCAGAAGATATCACTGAGACTGTTGTTGATGAACTGATGAAGAATCTGAGACTAGAGTTCGAGACTGAGACCCTCAATTGCGAGGAAGTGATTGCCATCCTAGAATCAAGCATTGATGACATTCTGTTTGAAGATACTGGAGATGATCTTTGTACTTTTCCTTTATTTAAAACTGATGATATAATGAACTCTAAAGTTAATGCAATGAAATCTGATTTTTCTTACTTGTTCGATGTCTTTTCTAATGGTAGTGTGCATTGCATTGATAAAAACACTTGTATATTTGACATTCATTCCATATGCATTGAACCATTTAACATTGGCACAGAAAATGAACCACGCATTTTGCATGTTTTGAAAGATGTTACCCCTAAAGAGAGGAGAGAAATTGAAAAAAATATTAAAAAAGTATTCAAAAGTATTTTCTTAGACATACGAAGATATGCCTGACATCGACAAAGACATTGCTCAATACTACATCCCTACTAAAGAAGGGTGTAAACCAGTAAAGCAGAAGCTGAGAAGACTCAGACCAGAATGGGCCTAGTTGGTAAAAGAAGACATCAAAAAGTAGATCGAGGCTAAATTCCTAGAGGTGGTAGACTATCCAGAATGGTTAGCAAACATTATGCCAGTGCCAAAGAAAGATGGAAGGATCAGAATTTATGTCGACTACAAAGATCTAAACAAAGCATGCCCAAAGGATGACTTTCCTTTGCCTCACATACATGTGTTGATAGACAACGCTACCTCCTGTGCAATGTATTCCGTCATGGATGGATTTTTCTGGATACAATAAGATTTTGATGGCCATCATCGATAAAGCGAAGACACCTTCAAATGGGGTACTTATTGTTATAGGGTAATGCCCTTTGGCCTAAAAAATGTTGGTGCAACCTACTAGAGAATGGCAACAACCTGGTTCCATGACATGATACACAAAGAAGTCAAGGTGTACGTGGATGACATGATGGTTAAGTTAGAAACCAAAGAAGGGCACCCAACTGCTGTTGAGAAATTCCTCAGAAGGGTTGAAAAGTACAACCTCAAGCTTAATCTTAAGAAGTGCATATTCGGGGTAACTTCAGGCAAGATGCTGGGGTATATCGTTAGCCAGAACGGAATCAAAGTGGATCCAAATAAAGCAAAAGCAATCAAAGAAATGCCAGTGACAAAAATAAAGAAAAAAATCAGAGGGTTTCTAGGGAAGCTATAGTTCATAAGTAGATTCATTGCCAAGTTAACAGCAGTTTGCGAGCCTATCTTCAAGCTACTAAAAAAAGATCAGCTAGTCGTATGGAATGAACAATGTTAGCAAGCATTCGACAGGATAAAAAACTACCTAACCAATCCACCGGTTTTAAAATCACCCAAGTCCAGGTTGCCATTAATCTTGTACCTAGCCATTGAAGGGAATGCAATCGGTACAATGCTAGCCCAAGAGGGAGAAGGGAAAGTAGAACATGCGGTCTTTTACTTGAGTACAAAAATGTTGCCTTATGAGGAAAAGTACAGTTAAGTCAAACAGATATGCCTAGCAATGGTATGGGCAATGAGGAAGCTCAGACATTACTTTTAATCGTACAGGATTCAAGCTGTGTCCAAAATGGATCCTATGAAGCATCTCTAGGAAGCTCCATCCCTAGTGGGAAAACTCGCAAAATGGATTATTATACTTACAAAATTCAATGTGCAGTATCTAACTAAGAAGATAGTGAAAGGGAGTGCAGTCACAGAATTTTTAGCCCTCAACCTGATTCTAGATTTAGAAGAAATTCTACTAGACTTCCCAAATGACCTCAGTATGGCCATCGAGGTGCAAGGATGGCGAATGTACTTCGATGAAGTAGTCAACCAATTCAGAGCAAGAGTCAGGATCATACTCTTAACACCAGAAGGCAAAGTGGTGCCAATTTCTAAGAAGCTAGTATTCAGAGTTACAAACAACGAGGCAGAATATGAAGCATGTGCACTTGGCATGGAAGCTTTGATAGCTCTGGGAGTGATAGAAGTTGAAATATTTGGGGATTCTATGTGGTAACCAATTAGAGTACTGAAGAATGGGAACTGAAAGAACAACACCTGAGGCCATACCTAAGCCACCTACATCAGCTCATCTTATCTTTTCAGAAGTGTGAATTCATCCATCTTCCCAGAAACCACAACCAAATGGCAGATGCACTCGCTTCCATAGCATCAGTATGGGAAGGACCGACCAAAATGCCCATGAAATCTCTAATCTTACTCAAATTAGAGCAACCTAGCCACAAATGCCTCAGAATAGCATAAGCAAAAGCAAATAACAAACCCTGGTTTTTCGATATACAACAATACCTCACAAAGAGAATTTACCCTGAGAAGGCAGTAAAAAAAGACAAGGTAGTCATCTGACAACTGGCATCAAAATTCACATCCCACTAGGGTGTATTATACAGAAGAACTTCAGATGGGATACAACTCAGATGTCTGGATGAGACAGAAGCTGCTAGAGCAATGGAAGAAGTGCACGAGGGTGTTTGTGGTCCGCACATGAATGGTGCCATTCTATCTAAGAAGTTAATGAGACAAGGGGTCTTTTGGATGACAATGATGGAAGACTGCATCAAATTTGTAAGAAAGTACCATAAGTGCCAAATTCACAGGGACATCATCCATCTTCCCCTAACAGAGCTTCACTCTATCTCTTCTCCATGGCCCTTCTCAGTATGGGGGTTAGACATAATCGGAGAAATTCACCCGATAGCCTTGAACGGACACTAATTCATCCTAGTAGCAATTGACTACTTCATAAAGTAGGTTAAAGCAGAATCATATGCAAAATTGGGGGCAAAACGAGTGGCAAGGTTCATCAGAAAATACCTATTATGCCGATATGGGATTCCCTATCATATAGTTTCAGATAATGATATTTAGATCCAAGGGGAGGTGAAGGAATTACTAAGGAGTTATAAGGTGGAGCATCATAAATCCTCACCTTATCGACCATAAGCAAACGGGGAGGTCGAAGCTGTAAACAAAAACACCAAAAAGATCTTATCGAAGATGACTCAGACTTACCGTGATTGGGCAGATAGACTACCATACTCATTATGGGGTTACAGAACAATAGTCAGAACTTCAACAGGAGCCACTCCTTTCTCACTAGTATGTAGATCTGAAGCAGTACTCCCAGTGGAGATGGAAATCAAATCACTGCGAATAGCAATTGAATCTGAACTGCTTGAAGCATAATGGGCTCAACAAAGGCATGACAACCTCATTACTCTGGACAGTCAGAGACTCAAAGCACTGTATCATACGTAGCTATATCAAGCTCAACTGGCTAAAGCCTTCAATAAGAAAGTCATACACAATAGTGTGAAAGTAGGAGACTGGGTGCTAAAGCAAGAAAAACAGAATGTCTCATACCCTAGAGGAAAGTTCAGGCCAAACTGGGAAGGCCCATATCTAGTCAAAACCGTTCTATCAAGAGGAGCTGTCAAGCTGATTGATTATGAAGGAAATGAGTTCTCTGAGCCTACTAACACAGACCGCTTGAAAAAGTACTATGTCTAGAGCAAATACATAAAAAAAAGACCCTACTGAGTTGAAAATAAAAAAAAGGCAGCTCAGGCAAAAATTAGGGGAATCCGAGAGAAAATACTTAGTTAGAAAACCTGAAGAGGCTGACTAATTCAAAATCTGCATAAATGTGATTGTGCTTTTCTTAAATGTATTCAGTGAGTATACGAATGCTTATCAAATCATATAAGTACATTTGAGGAAATGCAATACTTCATTATCATCTGAATCCATCGAGCATGCTAAGTATAATTTGCACATTTTCATTACATGCTTTGCAGTTCTTATTTGTTTCATTATTTCTTCTTCATATATCCAGCCGCTATCATTGAACCTCAAAAAAAAAAAAGCCCAGCTAGGCTCGAAGAGCTTTGAAAAGAGACGCCAAGAGCTTTGAAAAGAGACGCCCTTGGCAAAAAAGGGAAAAAAGAAAAAAAATACCCAGATAGGTGTGAAGAGCTTTGAAATGAGACGCCCTATGCAAAAGAGGGAAAAATAAAATAAAGAGGTAGACGAAGTAGAATAATCAGACAAAATGATCATAGTTACAAATGTCACAATCACGAACACACAAGTCAGTCAATCCAAGATACAACAATAACACCTATCTGTACATAATACAACACACAGGATAGACGCTCAAATACAACACCCTGAGTCCATAACCTCGGGAAAATAATACAACACTGGACAACCATAGCCAAAAGCCTATATCCAAGGCTCCTAGCAACTACATTGACTACGGTACCATCAAGAGCAAGAGCTGAATCCACTCAGACATCCCTATCATCTGAGCCGGCTCCTGCATCCTCTACACCCATTAGGAAGGCCACCAGCTACATGTGAAGCTGATCGATATGCTCATGATAAGATGCTTGCTCCCTCTCCCATTCATGACTAGCATGGCTATATTCATTCTAAATTAAAAAAACATCATAAATCACATTTCATGCATTTATAAAAACACATGCATAAAACATGTACAAATCAATAAAAGAAGAAAGCAGTACGCTCTGTACGCAAGTAAACTCCATGAAATACTCTTGCGCGCTGATTGTAGCAATATACTAAGACTGAGTAGTAGAAATAGGCACCTACAAAGAAAATAAAATTAGATAATGAAAAAAAGAAAGAGGAAGAAACTCGCAAAGTCAAGAAACTAACATGAGTGGCATTTGCAGGCACTACACCCGACAATGGTGTACCCACTTTAGGCAAAGGGAAACGAGCTCCCGCTCTTGTAATTGTCAGCCCATACAACATTGAAGGTGCCCCACTCATAAAATCACCAAGAGCAGCACCGCTAGGTCCCACACCAATGGCATGTACCGTCCCGTCGGTCCCAGGACCGCTCTCCTCGTCAAAATCTGACCTCCTTCAACAACGCCTAGAATTCTGCAGATAAAACTCTCATAACTCATGTCATTTACCATTTAATACTAACAAAGTTTGTTACATGCTTACATGAAAATAGGAAAAACACAGCTCAAAAGTGTACCGGGTCAGAGGAAGCTACCCTAGGATGACCGTGAAGTCCCAGCTCTAGAGGCCGAAGACTGTGAAGGATCCGCCTAAGGAGGTGGAGGAGGAACAAACTCACTGGCCACAACATCAACCAACTGTGGCACCAGAGACATCATATAATATAAATGAGCTCCCTCCAGGAAATCCTCAAAGGGATACCCTCTCTCAGCTCTGTCAAGCTCCTCTCCAATGAGCTCTCGACCCCAAAATATATCCCCAGGGGGAGCAACAGAAACTCTCCTTATAAACGGTCCATCCCACCAGCGATAGACCCGCTCACCCAGATACCACACCTTATCAACAAGACCGAGCAACAAGACCCTCCTCTGTGTCAGGTGCCAAGCCACTCCCATCTTGATCGACCAGTCCTGTCGCTTAATCCAATAACGTGGAAAAATCTACCCGAGAAAACTCATAAGCAAAAGAATTGCTAAAGAATAAGCAAAGCAAAGATGAAATGCACCATACTTGACCATGGGCCAATCTGCTCAAGAGACCCCTCGCTTCTGCCACACTCTTAATCAAACCAGAAGTCCTCCTGATGCATCGCGGAAGATGAGGAAAACCACTCTCAAGAAAACGCTCAATAGTGGGATTAGGAAATAGCCCAAACTCATAAGCCCAAACCTATAAAAAAGAAAGGTGTCAGAACAATCAAAGACGGAACAATCCAAAAATAAGAGACCACACTAACTTCTAGTATGAATAAGCAGCTACAAATGCGCGAGCGTCCTCTACATGCCGCATCCAAACTAGAATACATATGGGCAAAAGCAGTTGTGCCCCAACTGTACTTTAGCAGATCCCTTAAGTTCCTCTAGACAGGTAACAACTGCAGAAAGCCAGTGTCGAAAGCATTCGAAAGAACAACAACACTCAGAAGGTAGAATAAGAAGCACTTAGCCAACTACTCAGAGCTAACACGACCCTTGTTGTGCTCCAACCTCACCTTCTCTACAAATTGTGTGTTCCGGATCAAAGTGGAGCAGCTAAACTTCAATGAAGCAGTAACACCAAATAGATCCCTTAGCCATATGTTCCTTATGACGGTAGAACTACATGCCTCATTACTAAAAGGGATAGGCCCCCCAAAAAAACTCAGCCCCGTAATGGCTGCAAAGTCAAGTGGAGTAATAGTCATCTCCCCGAAAGGCAAATGGAACGTGTGGGTAGTATTCATTCACCGCTCAATTAAAGTGCACATTGCAGCCTGACTTGATGCATACGAGCCATAAGTAAGGGTAGAAATAATACCATCGAAGCCCTTCCTAGCAACCATCTGTTTCGCACATGGGGGAAGCCCCTGATAATACGAGCTAACCTTATTGAAGCTACCAGGCAGCTGAATGACAGGCCTAGAGGACTGCAACCAATAGGTAAAACAGTTACAACATTTTATCAGATGCTAAAACATCTCTTTTTGTATCTTTACAGGAAAACTACAGCTAGAGCTACATCACAGCTAGAGCTACACCACATCTAGAGCTACATTACAACAAAATCTACATCATAGTAAGAGCTAAAATCACAGCTAAAGCTATAGTCATAACAACTAGAGCTAACCATACAGCGAGAGCTAAAATCACAGTTGGAGCTATAATCATTACAGCCAGAGCTACATCACAATAAGAGCTAAAATCATAGCTAGAGCCACAGTTATCACAATTAGAGCTACAGTCATCACAGTCAGAGCTAACCATACAGCAAGAGCTAAAATCACAGCTAGAGCTATAGTCATTACAGCCAGAGCTACATCACAGCAAGAGCTAAAATCATAGCTAGAGCTACAGTCATCAGAGCAAGAGCTACAAACTACAGCAAGAACTACACAAAAGCTGGAGCTACAACCATTATAACTAGAGCTATAGTCATCACAACCAGAGATAACCACACAGCAAGAGCTAAAATCACAGCTAGAGCTACAGTCATCACTACTAAAGATAACCACACAACAAGAGCTAAAGTCACAGCTAGAGCTATAGTCATTACAGCCAGAGCGACATCACAGCTAGAGCTACAGACATCACAACTAGAGCTACAGACATCACAACTAGAGCTACAGACATCACAACAAGAGCTAAGACTACAACTAGAGCTACAATCATCATAACCAGAGCTAACCTTACAGCAAGAGCTAAAATCACAGCTAGAGCTACAGTTATTACAGCGAGAGCTACACTATAGCAAGAGCTCTACAACAGCTAGAGCTACAGTCCACAGCTAGAGCTACATAGCAGCGAGAGCTAAAATGACAGCTAGAGCTAAATTACTACAAGAGCTACTTTACAGCAAGAGCTACTTTACAGCAAGAGCTACTTTACAGCAAGAGCTACTTTACAGCAAAAGTTACAAGCAGAGCTAAACTACAGCAAGAGCTAAAATACATGTTAGCTAGAGCTAACAAACAATGACTACTGAAATCAAATAGCAAGAGCTAAAACCAAGAACAACATATATAACAAGTATTAAGACAAACAACTAGAGCTACAACAAGTAAAGCTAACTATATCAAGAGTTAAGTAAGCAAACTAATCGGTCGATGATGAATAGTCCAAGCATGAGTCTCCAGGCTATAGACAACGGGAACTGGATTGGCCCAGGAAAGTCAAGGTGAATGAAAAGAGGCTCCGCCACTAGTCCCAATAGCCTTTGAAGCTCCAGCAGTAGAGGTCCCTACACTAGTCTACCTGAGAATAGCCTCATCCTCTCGTCAAAAGAAAAAGAAGCAGCATTCACATTGCCAAAGTCACCATGATCCTCAGGAATAGGAGGGAAGTCCATAATTTCTATACTCCGCGAAGCAACATCAGAAGAAAAACAGTCTAAAAACTCAAAAAGGGGCTCGGAAAAGGTCAGAAAATAGGTAAAAGTCACCCCGAACTAGAAAATGATCTCATCTTATAGGCATCAGACACGCCTCAGAGCGCGTGACCATGCGCCCAGCACGTGACCACGTGCCCTAGGCGCATGATCATGCTCTCCAGACACGTCATCATGCGCCCTTCAGAGCCTCACGCCTTCTGAGGCTCATGCATGCACACACTGAGACCCCTACACATGCATTCCTAGGGTCCCGAACTTGCATTTTATGGAAAGAATGCATGAAAAAGATGCACGAATCACACAAACATGAGCATTATATGTTTTAGGACCTTACAATTGACGTCACTGTCTCAAAAAGTTATTCATAAAAATAAAAGTAAAGCACAGATAACACAAGCATGTCGTATCTGTAATTATCACAATCAACACATCATGAAATCACACTCAAAATACGAGAAATGATGACATCATTATTGCATCATCACCGCTCAGTAGCATTTTTTCGCTGCGAAGCATTATCACTGCTTAGAAGCATTTTTTTTCATCTGCTTAGAAGCACTTCATTGCTTAGAAGCATTTCATCGACTCAGAAGCATCTCATTGCTTAGAAGCATTTCTTTGCATAATAGCATCTCATTGCTTAGAAGCATTTCATTTGCTTAGAAACATTCCATTTGCTTAGAAGTATTTCATATGTTTAGCAGCATTGCACCTACTTAGAAGCATTTCATTTGCTTAGGAGCATATTTCATTTTCTTAGAAGCATTCCATCTGCTTAGAAGCATTCTATATGCTTAGTAGCATTGCATTTGCTTAGAAGCATTTCACCGCTTAAAAGCATTGTATTTGCTTAGAAGCATTTCACCGCTTAGAAACATCATATCTGCTTGGTAGCATTTGCATTGATACCTAAAGTGGTTATGAAAGCATCATCTTGCCCCACCCGAGAGAATTGCAAAACACATAAACAAGTGGCAGCTCCGCCAATCAAACAACATCAACAATCGATAGACTGGAAGTCAAAAGACTAAATAGCACACAATTAGGTAAGCACCTCTTCCTAAAAAACTATTTTTGCATCTCTGCATTTACTTTACGTATATTGACATCAGTGCTAGAGTACTATGCAGCACACGTAAAGTAGGGGGCAACTATCATCCATTGAATTTTAACTGTCCACAAAAAGTTCCAGTGATGAAAATATCTCTCTGAATATGACAAGTGTCTATTCATTTATACCACCTCTGAAGTGTGTCAAGAATCTGAAAAGCCCAAACCGAGCAAAATCAATCTCTGAATCATTAAGTTGCACCCTGATTTCATGAATTATGAATAATCGGAGTGGTAAGTCGCTTGTTTTAAACAAACGTTGGTCAAAACAAATAACTCATCTGACTGGTGTTCAATTCATGAGACCGAAGTTCAACTTTGTGAAAATCAGAAGTTGATTTTGATAAAACGAACATCGTCCGTAGACCCTTAAAACTTTCGGAAGTGACCCCAGAATAGTGCATGTAACCCCGAGAAGTAGCGCGTGAGCAAATTTGTAGCGTGTGATCACGCACAAACATATCTTGCTCACGCGTGAAAATGGAATAATTGTAACAAAACGAACCTCGAAAACATGTCCGGAAGGTCCAAAAACCCTGAAAAAACCCCTAAAACAGCGCGATCAGAGCCTGGGAAGGTTGGGTGAAGCCTGCAGTGATCACGCATCTTGAGGCATGATCATGCGTATTTTCAGCAATTTTCACATTTTTTGGCACATTTCCTTATATATAGAGGTCTCTACCTCCCATTTCAACCAAGGCAAGAGCCTAAGAAGCAAAGGAAAGAGCCTAAGGAGTAAAGGCAAGAGCCTAGGAATCAACGACCAGAGCCAAGGCAAGAGCTAGAGAAAAAAATAGGCAAGAGCCATACACACACTGAAACACTATTGGATTGAAGGCTTAGGAGCCCCAATCCACACACTTTTAGCCCATTTTCTACATTTTTCGTGGGATTTTTAGACCACTTTTGCACCAAGCCCACCCTTATCTTTGTTAAAGCAAGCTTGAAATGTATACGAATTTGCATTACACATGTCATTTTCAACCTCTTGACGAGGAAGGCTTGAAAATTTATGGAAGCTAAAGCTTCTAAAACACAAAACAAGCTCAGTTGAACCAAATAATCATTTTTGCATGTTTATTTACTGTCCTACATTTTACTTTATCGTCTCCAACAGTTGAGAAATTATTGTGATCTGTGTGATAAGACTGGCAATCTGCATGCTGATTGAATAATATCTGCTTTATTTTGTTCATAACTGTCATTTTGTATCAATATGCATTCAATAAACACGATAGCTCCTTATTTAAGCTAGAGCTTCAATATTGCGGTCCAATGATGTAATCATCATTATTTACTATTTATCTTATCATTTAGAAATGCTTTATAATAATTACTGCTAGAGCATAAACTACGTGCATCTGTCTAATCATTCATGATATCATCTTTATTGTGCCTATATGGTGTCCGAGTGGATGAATAGATGGAATCGCACATAGTTATGTCAACCTCTGTTTTGCAGGTGTATTCTAGATTAGGACTAGATTTACATTTTTGCACTTTTTCTCTTTCATATGTATTTACTAGGAAAGCCTTGTAAATAATTATGCTGAATTTCTTGTACTTTCCGTTATTATCAACGTGCTTGTGTAAATCCATATATATAAACTATCATTACCGAAACTAGGGTGTTGCGATAGCCATATATTGAGTATTGAAATGAGAAATAGTCAAAAAGTAGATGAGATCTCCCGGGCTCAGAATCTCTGTTGGGGATGATACTCGTTGAGTGACCTGATGCCGTCCCTTTCATCTTTTTCTGGTTTTCTAAAAACCAGGTGGCGACTCCAAACATAAAAGTGTCTCGCATCCCCCTGAGTCCAAACATTTGTCCCTATCCTGTAAATGAAACGGACGTCCCATTCGGCAAAGTTGCCATGTCCCTTCAAAACAATTAGGTCGCTCACAGTGAGATTATAATAACAGATGTTAGCTAATTCACCTCAAATGACACATATGTATTCAGGGTTGGCTTAAGATTACTCAGGGCCCTAGATAATTTTTTTTATAAGATATCAAATCATTAATTTTAATTATATTTAAAATAAAACAATGTTAAAATTAAACAAATTAAAAAATAATTTAGTATTAACATATAATAATTTTTTGTGAAACTTTTTTTTTTATTGAAAATCAAAAGATTGACAAACAGGGAGATACAACTAAAACAATAAGAGAAAAATTTAAATATATAATATTTATATTTTTACAAAATTAATTAAGAACTTTTTCTTTAAATTAATGGCTATAATTAATAAAATCTTGTTAA
This sequence comes from Mallotus repandus, assembly GCA_949671775.1. Lineage (NCBI taxonomy): Eukaryota > Viridiplantae > Streptophyta > Magnoliopsida > Malpighiales > Euphorbiaceae > Mallotus > Mallotus repandus. The sequence goes on from CATIWM010309538.1 coordinate 19,120, forward strand.
AAAAACACATTTTCTATTAACATGTCACTTTATTATTTCATTTATATTTTCCTTTTATCACCATTAAATAAAATTTATTTCACATATTTAATAATAATTGTTTGTAAAGTAAAATTTATTTTGTGAAAAAAATAATTAATTTTCAACAAAATATAATAGTTAAAATAAAATTTAACATATTTTTAGATAAAATTTATAATAATAATACTAATTTAAAATATATATATATATATATCTATGTATGTATGTATATAGGGGCCCTTAAGGCCTATGCCTTGAGCTAGCACTGTATGTATTTTATTTATTAATTCATGATCAAATAACAATTGTACTAAAATTGCAAATAATACTTTAAATTGTGCTAAAATTACAAATAATATGTCAAATTGAGCTAGTTTTGCAATCTTAAAGTTTGGTATAAATATGTAAAAGATCGAAAAAGTTATGATTTTTAGTACCAATAAGCCTTATTAGAATCTAATGTTATATTGACATTTTTTTTATAAAATAATGATGATATTAGTTAAATTGTTAAAAAAAATGAAATAAAAAATCTCTAGATATCAAAAAGACCACAAACTTTTAAATGAAAATACGTTAAATCGCAAGTTACTTTCCCATAATTATTTAGTAAAGACGAAAAATAAATTTTAGTAATAATCTTTAGAATATTTAAACAGATCTTGTGAGCCAGTAACAATAGTAACAAAAGCTTTAATAAGAAAAAAATGTATTTGTAATCAACTCAGGGTGATAATAGGATTAGAAATAGATTTTATCCCTTTTAACTTATTAGAACTTTTTTAAATAAGAGTTTTGTTCCATCGGGAAGTTTGATCATGAGGATCAATGATAAATAAGATTGATAAAGTTGCAACAGGTGTAAGAAATAAGATAGACTGATTTGTTGTGAATGAATGTGTATATATATATATATATTCTTTATTGCTATGAAAACTAGATATTTATAAAGACATAAGCCTAAGAATCATAATCCAAGTCAAATACTAAAAGACTAATCTTAATCCAATACTGAAACTAAACTGGTCTAGAACTATCTAACATGCTCTAATATGATCTCAAGCCTAAGACTAAGGTCTAACATGTTTCAAGCCAGCCAAGATCTATAATAATTCCAAGAAGGCCCAACGACAAAAGCCAAAACCAAGAAACTACAAGAAGTATTGATAGGTTTGATGCAAGATGAGAAGCCTAAATCCAAATTCAATCCAAATCAATGAAGGACCAAAGGAGGCAAAAATAATAATGTTTACGACATCAAAACAAATGAATGTGGAGGCCAACGTTACTACTATGGTCGCAGCCTCACTTGCAATTTTAGGAAGCTTAGAAATACAAGTAGAAAAAGAATAAACTTTTTGTTATGATCATAGCCTCAAACTTGCGATCGCAGTAGCCTTTGAGCAAGCACAATAAACTCTTAAATGTTGACTAGGTCGGCTACATCAAGGTTAAATGCTTGGGATAACAACTTATCACGAGTTGGCACCTTATTTGAACTATTTCAATAGTCATGTTACATAGAATAAGGCATCTTTAAATGTAATAACACTTTAGGTTACACATTAATTCTAAATATGGTTGTTGGTGGAGAGTTAATGTCATTAGAGTTTGTAAATTGCAGGTAAGTGGTTGTAATTGCAAGATGTAATCCTATGTTTTAGTGCTTAGAATAGGTATGTGTGCTTGGCTGTGTCTTCTATATAAACAAAGCTATTTCTTCTTTGTAAAAGGCATAATACATTTGAATGAAAGTGAGTTTCTTTGGTAAGAAATTTGTATTTAAATTCTTGCATGAACTTTGTGACTTATCAAGCATCATTTGGCTTGTGGTATCAAAATCCAAATCTTTGTCTTCTTCTTTACTTACCAAACTCTCTTATTTATAGTATAGGGAGATTACAAAGTTTAATTTGATCTTTTACCCTTGCTAGTAAATGGTGAATTAGTTTATCTCTATTCTTATCTCAATTCTTGAATAGTCCTAAACATAAAAATTATGGGAGGGTGTTAAATTCTTCATTATAACTTATCACAGTTCTTTAACTATTGGGGAGTTTGTGTTGTAATT
>CATIWM010309565.1:0-13155 GCA_949671775.1 Mallotus repandus
TTATCTTTTTTATTCTTTTCTATTTATTTGTTTCATTATTTTTATTTTTTATTTGATCTTATTTAGTTTTAGTTTTATTTATTAATTTTTATCTTGTTCAGTCACTAATCTTTATTTATTTTATTTTGTGTTTATGATTATGAATGGGGTGACTAGAATCCATTGTGGAAGACAAAAACCATAAAAAAACCCATGAAGACCCATGGAAAGCCATGAATATGACCTAGTTTGTTTAATTTGTTGTTTTATTGTTTTTATTTATGGTTTTTTATTGTTTGTTTGGTTTATTTAATAATTTTTATGATGTAGATTGTAATAACTCCATACTGGGATCATAATGAAATCTCTGGTTTATTTATTGTTCTAAAATTGATTAGTAAATTAGGTTTATTTGGTAAGACCTTAATTAAAATTAATGGTGACTTTAGTAAATCCAGGTTGCATGTAATTTAAGTCGGGACAGAGATCATTTAATGCATATTTAATATAGTTTTTTTATGATTCTATATCGTTTAGTTTATTATTTTTGTTTATTATTTTTTTATGATTTATACGTTTGTTTAATTTACTTTTATGTTTTTAATTAAATTAGATTTGTTATTTTTTATGATAATTATTATGTTTATTTGTTGTATTATTTAAGCTCATAATTTTAGGTTTTTTAGGTTGTAAATAGATGCACTATTCATTAAATAGGTTTAATAATTTAATTAGGTTTTAGGGTTAATTAAATTGATTTTAGGTCCATAATTGATTAGATTTTAGGTTGGACACGATCTAGGTTCACCTAGCTAATTTAGACATACGCTCACTTAAATCTAATATAATTAACTTAGGCATAGCCCATTAATTTAAAGCATTTTCAATAAGTTGCATAATTAAAATAATTTTAGATTTAAAACATCTAGATTTATCTCATTTTAATTAAAATCAATGTAGATTAGACTGACTCTAAGTGATTATGAGCTTAAACGAATGCATTGTTTATATGCTTTTTCATAATTAGTTTGCCTAGAGTTAATTGTTAAAAAAGGGTTTATATGAAATTACATTTAAATAGAGGATAAGATAGTAATTAATAAGGTAGTCCTAAATGAACATAAAACTGAAAGAAGTTGGTATTCCTTATCCAGAAACTTCCTGGTTGTGGTGCTAACTTTCTTTTAGAGAATTGAGTTATCACTACCATCGAATTGTCCTAGTTATTATCCTAGGTGGCGACTCCTCATCTCCATACTATGTCTTTGTAATATAGTAGTGTGTTACCTCGACCCCTGAGCTTAAACAGTGTCGCAATTGTAAGAAACTTGGACGCACACTAAACTCCACCGTCTATAATTTTGTTTTGTTTATTTTTCCTTATGCTATTTATGTTGCTATTTGAACTTAATGGGCATGAAATTGGACTAATGTACTAATGTGCAAATGGGGGTCTAAATGTAAAATTGGAATTTATTTGGACGTAATTGCACTTTGCATGTTAACAAAAAGATAACTTAATAATTACTGGTAATAAAATACAAAATACAAATGGAGGCCAATCATAAGGTTGGATGGGCATTCCAAAAGCTCATACCTAGTTTTCAAACTCAGACTTTGAGGACGACTGCTAAGGCCCTCTATAGGATCTAGTTGCTGTAAAGTGTGTCACATGTCTCATCCGGGTAGTGACTCCCATCTTTAATAGAGTCTTAAAAGCCCATATTTTCTTTCCTAGTGGACCCCGAGCCCGCACAATGTCGTGGTTGCCAAACACTTAGACGCGTTGAACCCTACCGCCTATAGTGGCGACTCCACTGGGGATAGGAAATTGATTCCAGTGTTTTGTGTTTTATCATTTTTAATTATTTTATTTCTTTTGCAATCACAACACTTTTCATACACTGAACACATAGTCCCAAATAACCTGATGATAGTCATCGCTTTATTGCATATGTTTCACTCAAACCTGATGGTGGAGTATTTGGCTATTGTCACTTATAACACATACTAATCCCACATCGAATGGACCCTTGAGTAGGGAGACGTAATGGAGGTATATAGTTTTGGGAACTGAAGCTTTTTTGACCCAAAACTCAGCTCATGTAGTGACTTAGCAACTTCCTTTAGGATTTTTCCAAAATGCATGTGTATGATGCCATATAGTAGTCTTATTTATAAAGCCCAATACTACTAATGATGGACCTTGTTAAATTGGGCCCAATCCTCTTATTATGGCCCATTATATTAGAATTTTATTTTATTTATAAGATTTTCTACTTGTTTGTTGATATCATTTTGAGATATGTATTTTATTCGTTAGTTGTGTTATCCCCTAATGGTAATCAAACCCCAACCTAAAAATCCTAAAAAGGGAGACTCGTGATTAAACACATGTGTGGGAAATAAGATCGGAAGGCTTCACTATGTAATTTGCTTGTGTTTGTAAATAATTTTATATTTCATGCATACATGACATTCATTATAATTTTCAAAAATGCATTTTTCCTAGCCATAAGCCTCTTTTTATTTGAAGTGGATCAAAGGTATATTTGGCCCACCAATATCAAAAGTCCAACTAAACAATTGAGACCACTTCATAAGAGAGCAAAATATCAGGACCCTCCAATTTTGATTTTGAATCTTTCAAGTAAGAGCTTGTAAAAGAGATTAGGGATGAGACATGACAGATGATCAAAGATATGGCTGCTGAGATGGTTGGAAATATGCCTTTTGGTGAACAAGACTCTGAAACCAGAACCATTCTTGGTGAGCTACTAAAATAAAAAGTACTAGCAGATCCAATTGAGTCAGAATGGATGAAAGATATAAAAAAGCAAATTGATCAATTGCAGACTGCATTGAAAAAGCACAAGCTCAATCCTAACTTTGCCGACTTGGATCTAGATTTGGAAGAAGAAGAAACACTGCCCCCAAATACAAATTTCCAAATATAAAAAAGTACTCCAGCACTGATAATCCTCAGTTGCACCTGAAGTAGTATGTCACCTATATGAAGGCCACTGGGTTATCTAGGGCTTAGATTGTCAAACAATTTCCATTTTCCTTATAAGGAGTTGCTATCAAGTGGTGCTACACTCTAGATGCACATGTTCAATTAGATTGGAAGGAGTTGTGTTCAATCTTCATCAAGCAATATGGTTTAAACTCATAATTTGAAGTCTCTTTCCAAGAGTTACAGAACATAAAGCAAGGATTGGTGAATCTTTCACAAGCTTTTTAGACAAATGGAGAGGAAAGCTAGCCTAGATGAAGCATAGGCCTGTGGAATCATAACAGCTGATCATAGCCATAGAAGCATACATTCCACCTCTGGCCAATAAAATAAAGGATATGGGCATAAGGGATTTCAAAAGAACTGTACCATTTTGGAGTACAAGTTAAAGCTGACTTAAATCTAAACCCTCATGAATAATTATTGTCATTTATATTTGTAATTATTTTGAATGGTATTTTGTTGTAATAACTTTTTTTGCACTAATAAATGTCAAATTATCTAAATTACATGATTATAAATTTATTATGATTGTGCACATTATCTTATGCTTGAATGAGAGAGAGATTCGAAAGAAAAGAAAAAAGAAAGACCATATAAAAAAGGACTAAATGTCAGAGTTAACTTACAATTTTCCATCAGACACTTTCAAACTCAGCTTTTCCAGAAATGAATTCACCATGTTCACCAAGAAAGAGAAGAAAAAGAAAAGAAATGGAAGAAAAAAGAAAAATGGAATGAGGAGAAAGAAAGAAAAAGAAAAAAAAATTTGTGCCCCCATATTTGGAAACATCAATCCTTTGTAACCATTCAAAAGTCCTCACAATTCATAATGATGCCAAACTCAAAATCCCAATCTTAAAATTTCCTCTGACTGTAAGCTGAAAAATTGTTGTTCAGAAAACCCGTAAAGGGCTGATTAATAACAAGCATAATGTAGCATGCCTAATTATAATGGAGCAGTAATCATGTGTAGATAGTCATGACTGGCATAATGTTAGCACGTGAAGTGTTAGACATGCACTTTTTACAAGTTTTGCAGAAATCAGCAATATGAGTGACATCAATGTCTAACAATCAGCAATAAAAGCCTTGAGTGACCAACAGCTAAACTGGCAACATGGTCATCAACCATGAAAAAATAGTGGTCCATTATTAACATGAATTTATAATGACCTAGCTAGGTTAAAAACTCCCAGAAAGGAAGCAACCTAAGCAAAAGAGGGACAATAAGAGAAAAAATGAAAGACCGAGCTAGGTTCAAAAACTCCTAAAAAGGGAGCAACCTGGGAAAAAGAGGGAATATAAAATAAAACAGATTGCAAGATTCTGCTTTATGATGCAAGAATGAGAGGGTTTATCAATACCTCAACTGGAGGGCAAATTTTAAAATCATATGATATGTTAAGCCTTATGAGTAACAGAGTCTTTCAATAGATTTTTAAACTAGGGGGAAAACAGAGTCTCTTCCATACTAAGGGTCAAGCATTATCATCCTATGACAGCAAAGTAGTCTTAGGAGACAACCAAGTAGAGAGCATTTGTTGTTATCCTAATTTGAACATGAGGGGGTCTAAATTTTTGTTCCATTTGCATTAACCTATCTCCATGATAGTCTTTGATAGACTCCATTTTTTAATTCAGATTCTTTAATATGATGACGGCCAGTTCCCAAAGATTAGCTCTAAATAGAAAAGGCATTTGGCTAAATCATTCAAGATTTCCTGTCTCTCTTAGCTCATGCATACATGAAATTTTTGCAAAAATTATTTTGACATCTCATACATATGGGCATTAGAATAATGCATGTTTCCCATAGATATTACACACATTACGAGATTGTGTTGTCAAATCATTTTTGAAAGCTTTCAAAGATCACGATCATGTATACACCAGCTTTGAGCTTTTCTGAATGTGTCTTCCCAAGTGAGCTAGCTCAAGTTCAATGGATGCAGACCAGCGATAATAACCTGCCTGATGCCTATAAGGCTATATGGCTTGCTTTGTTTGACTTTTCCTAGCGCCTTAAAGGCTATATGTCACATTTTATGTGACTTTGCCTGACTCCTAAAGGCTACATGGTATATTTTGTGTGACTTTGCCCGACGCCCCCAAGGTTATATGGCAGATTTTGTTTGACTTTGCCAGATGCCCCAAAGGCTACATGGCGCATTTATGTGTTTGATCTTACTTGATTCCCCAGAGGTTATATGGTATTTTTTTATTAACCTTACCCGATGGCCTAAAGGCTATATGGCACATTTTGTTTTACTGCGCTTGACACTTGTGAGGCCACAGGGCTTATTTGGATTTACCCTGTTTGACGCCTTAGAGGCTAAATGGCATATTTAACTTGACCTTACCTGAAAATAGTAGTGGCTCTAAGGCTTCCGTCTCGTGTGATGAGATTATTATTTCAGAAGATGACCTCTGGGGTTGTACCCCGAGGCTGATGGTTCAAATTTTAAGAAGAGGATCTCTAGGGTTGTACCTTGAGGCTAATGGTAAAAAATTTAGAAGATGACTGCTCGGGTTGTACCCCAAGGTTAACGATATAGAATTTAAAAATTTGACCTCTCTGGTTTGTACCTCAAGGCTGACGACACAAGTTTCGAAGAGATTACCTCTCGGGTATGTACACCCAGGCTGATGATGTGAAATTTAAAAATTCAACCTCTTGAATTTGTACCCCAAGGCTAGTGGCCTAGAATCAAAAATTTGACCTCTTGAGTTTGTACCTCGAGGATGACAACGCGAGTTTTAAAGAAATTACCTCTCGAATTTATACCCCGAGGCTGGCGACAAGAAATTTAAAATTTGATATCTTTATTTTGTACCCCGAGGCTAATGGCATGACTTTCAAGAAGATTACTTCTCAGATTTGTACCCCAAGGCTGACGGCAAGGATTTGAAAAAATTAACCTCTTGGGTTGTACCTCAATGCTGATGGCACAATTTCATAAATTGACCTCTCGGATTTATACCCTAAAGATTAACCCTTTTTAAAATTTTATTATATGTTGATTTATGTGAAAATTATGTAATTTTGCAGAAGATGAAGTTTACTAATCGAAGTATCAACAGTTCACCTCTCGGGCTGTACCCCAAGGTCGATGGTCCAGAAGACGCACTTGTTGATCAAAGTATCAGAATTTCACCTTTTGTACCCTAAAGTCGATGGTGCAGAGACAAAATATCTGATTTTGAAAATTGGTATCTTTTAAATTATGTGCATCTATGATTTTCATAAATCTCATTACATTGTTTCCATTTCGATTTTTGAAAAAGCAAGAGGCAAACTGTAGACACCCAGTTTAATCGACCCACAACAAAAGCCCGATGATGAGAATTAATAAGCATTAAATGCAAGGCCTGGCCCAAAACTATCTTAGAAATGGACTAAAGGCTCTAAATTCTTTTAGAAGTGGACTTAAGGCTCAAGCTTAGGATCCATGAAGGCCATCAAAAAAGCCCCTGGCCTAGCAACGTAAAGGCGATGCCTAACCGATCAGGCATCTCCACAATGATGAGGAATCGAATAGGCGACGCCCCTTCATTGAGATGCCACCTTAGTAGTTTCGATATATTTTCTAGAGAAGGCATTTATGACTACTGAAACTCCTGAATTAATGAGGAGTAATTGTGGACGTTACTAGCAGGAGGTGGATGGGTGGAAACTCCTGGAATAGAATTAAAATGGGAGTAAGTAGTGAAAGAAAAGGGTTAGGCCATTATGGAAAAGGAGATTAAAAAAGAGAGAGACAAGGGAAATGGGGGAGGCTGACAAAAAAAAGAGGGAGATTCTGAAGAGTGTTTAGAGATTGGAAAGGGGAAAGAAGCTCGAGGTAAAGGGAAAAAATAGAAACATTAGTCTAAAAAGTCCATTTTCAGAAGAACAAAGAGGGTTTCTACATTCTAACAGTGCTTCAATCAAAACTTGCCTCTGAGGGCCGCACTTAGGGGATAAACTTTGTCTAAAATAATAAAGCTCTTCATTATTACCTTGATTCCATCATTTATAAGGCTTCTTTTCTTCTTGTATAGGGTAATTTTACGTTTAAAACATAGCTTTTATAGATTTGGTGCATGTGTAGTTGATTTATTTCATAGTTATTCAGGTTTTGCATCTGATTAACAAGGAAAAGCATTTCAATTCATTTTTTATTTTGTCAGGAATTTAGGCGACGCCTTGTTGAAGGGTCGTCACCTAAATGTCTTGAGGCGATATTTCATTGCCTCAGTGACCTAAGGCAACGCCTCAACAGTCAAGCGTCGCTATATCTTTTTTTTTTTTGTCTGTTTATTTGGCAAATACCTTAAATGTTTACAAATCTATTTAAGTGTAATTTTTATTGTTTTACTAGCTTAAGTGATTATATAGTTGATGGAATACTCTGTGTTAATTAGGGCATGGACTCATCAATATTTTAGGTTTGTCTTTTGCATATTTGGTAAATTTAGGTTTATTCTAATGCTAATTTTATCATCTGTGTTTGAGCATTTTCTGGGTTTTATTTCTGTATTCCTTTTTTTTTACTCTCTCATTATTTTATTGCATTATTTTTATTATTACTTATAATTTCATGCTTAAGGTAAGTGCAATATTTAATTTTGATTATTCATTTTATCCTTTTTAACTTTGTGGTTTCTTGTGTAGGTTTTCTTGGGGATTAATGATTTTAATTTTTAGGATTAATGCATTTGAGTGACTTCTGAGTCACCAAGTAATTAACCTTAATTAAGGAGATCTTTATTGTTATTTATTTACTTTTATTATTATTTTTAATTTATGTTTACTTGAAATATATTCCCCTCCCTTCTTTCTTTGTGTACTTTTATTTTATTTTATTACTTGCCTGATTAAGGGTTGTAATCTAATCTCCTCCCTCCTTTTTTAGCATTTTTATTTTAGTTTAGTTTATTTCCTTTATTTTATTTATTTGCATGATTAAGGGTTGTAATCTTTTCTCCTTCCTTCATTTCCTTTTCATGCTTATTTTATTTTCTGTGGTTTTATTTTGTTTATTTTTCCTTATGCTATTTATGTTGTTATTTTGACTTAATGGGCATGAAATTGGACTAATGTGCAAATTTGGGTATAAAGCTCAAATTTGAATTTATTTGGAGGTAATTGCACTTTACTTGTTAACAAAGAAATAATTTAATAATTAATGGTAATAAGATACAAAACACAAAAGGAGGCCAACTGCAAGGTTCGATGGGCATTCCAAAAACCCATACCTAGATTCATAACTCAATCTCCAAGGATAGATAGAGGCCCTCCATGGGATCCAGTTATTTTAAAGTGTGTCCTAGGTCTCATATGGGTGGCGACTCCCATCTCTGATATAGGCTTAAAAGCCTATGTTTTATTTTCTAGTGGGCCCTAAGCCCGCACAGTGCCTTGGTAGCCAAACACTTGGGTGCGCACTGAACCCCGCTGCCTACACTAGTACCCTTACACATTTCATATTAGAAAACATTGCTTTGTTGATATTTGACTGTCCCTAACCTAATAAAAGGAATGTCTATAGCTTGTTTGTCTCAATCAAGGAAGGTGGGACTGGACAATAATATGAGCGGCTATCAAAATGAAATGATACATGCTTAATGGATTATAACGAGGCATACTCTCCTCCAGTAGCTTCCATCACAAGGTCATCAATCAAATCATGCATTTTACAATTTTTTTAATTACCATATATACCCTACTCAACATCATGAAAGAAATGCATCGTAAGAAGCTCAGTAAAAAATTTTACATCGACATCTTCAAGACATTGGTTTGAATCCAATGGCACAACATACCCTTGAGCAATCCAAAGTTGTATTAATATTTCTCCATTAATTTTGTTGTCTTTTGGAAACAACATACAATAAGCAAAGCATTATTTTAAATGTGAGGGAAGATGACAGTATCTCAACCTCAAAATGGATAAATTTTTTGCTCTGATCAATCAATAAGAGTCAATTTTTCTTTAAGTTCATTTCTAAAAGACAGTTACTTAGACACGGATTTAAAGAAATTAACCTCTTGGGTTGTGCCTCGAGGCTGATGGCACAATTTCATAAATTGACATCTCGGATTTGTACCCTGAGGCTAACGGTGCATAAATTCAAATAGTCTCCCGAAAACAAAAATTTATCCTTTTTAAATTTTATTATGTGTTGATTTTTGTGAAAATTATTTAATTTTGCAAAAGATAAAGTTTACTGATCAAAGTATCAGTAGTTTACCTCCCCAGTTGTACCCAAAGGTCAACGATGCAGAAGACACAGCTTGCTGATCGAAGTACCAGAATTTCACCTTTTGGGTTGTACCCCAAAGTTGATGGTGTAAAGATAGAATATATGATTCTAAAAATTTGTATCCTTTTAAATTATGTGCATCTGTGCTTTTTTATAAATCTAATTGCATTGCTTCCATTTTGATTTTTGAAAAAGTAGGAGGCAAATTGTAGACACCTAGTTTGAAAGGCCTGCAACAGAAGGCCGATGATGAGAATTAATAAGCACTGAATGCCAGTCCAACCTAAAACTCTCTTAAAAATGGACTAAAGGCCCTAAATTATTTTAGAAGTGGACATAAGACTCAAGTTTATGATCCATGAAGCCCATCAGAAAAGCCCCTACCCTAGCAACATAAAGGCGATGCCTAACCGATCAGGTGTCACCACAACGATAAGGAATCAAAGAGGCAGCACCTTTTTATTGAGAAGCCGCCTTAGTACTTTCGATCGTTTTTTAAAAAAAGGCATTTATGACTACTGAAACTCCTGAATTAATTGAGTAATTATGGACGTTACTGTTAGCATAGATGTGCCCTAGTGCCATTTTGTAATATATAATGACATTATAAATTATCCCAAATGGCAATAAAGTATTATTTTAAATAAAGTTTTTATTTATTTGAGTATTTATCCCTTAGCATTGTGTTAAATAAATTTATTATCAATAGTTGATAATATGAGCTATAAATTTATATAGTACATATGCTATAAATTGTTCATAGTCAATTATTTAATATTTGGCTAATATTAATTAACCTATCACCTTTGTCTATTTTCCTTGATTAGTATGTGATGCTAATAGTGGGAGGTAGTGAGTCTCATGCTACTTGATATGAGATATCAGAATAGACATGTGGATACTCATATGATGGGTAGATTAAACAATGACTTTAGATTTATGATTGCAAGGATATTCACTTATAGTCAACAATCACAGTCTAAGTCATAATGGTGCATATAATCCTTTGACCTAAGGTGACACAGTCACCCATATTTGAGTGGTTAGAGTTTGTTACCGCTTACATACTTGTGTTATTCACATATGGGTATATGGCTTGTGGTGGCTCTAGTCAGTTTAATGCAGGGATGAGTGTTCAAAAAATATGGAATTCATTGCCTGGAGTGAACCAGGATAGATCCTATGCTATTTAAGTTTATTCTTGATTAATAGAGTTCTTGGCCAGGACAAACATAACACAGTCTGAAAAAGTTTCAATACTAGAAAGTGTTTCTAGTATTAGTTATATTTTATCAAGAATAAATTGAGATAAGGTCATATGATAAAGCTATTAGAGTTTGACTTTAACTTGAATCTAGGCTATATTGGGATCTTCAAATGAAGGGATTATGGTGCACAGTAATTATGACCATAAGGGTTCATGTGAATCATTATATGCATTCAATTCTAATTGGATAGTTGTGATATTAATGCTAGGGCTTTCTCACAATTTATGAGAACTAAATGTTTATAATTGGGATTTTCATATTTAAACTTAAAAGAGTTTCAAATAATATCAAGAGTTGATATTATATTCTCATTACCAATTAGACATAAACCTAGTAAGTCAAACCCGAAAGAGTTTTTCCAAATCCTCTTATATTAATCTAATTATTGATTAAAGAGTTTAATCAATTAATTAAGATTAATGGAATTGGATTTATGCTTTGAGCAATGATTCTAGCATATCATGAAATCTAATTCCACCAAAAGTTTAATTATTAAATACTTGATTAATATGAGATATTAATTAAAGTGTTAAATAAAGAATATATGTTGTTTCCTTATGGACTTGGATTAATGGCCCAAGGTGTGTGGGCCTATGCCCAAAAGAGTTTTGGCCCAAAGATTAATCCAAGGCCCATTAACCTAATATAGGCCCATTAGATTGATTAAATGGGCTTGGGTCAAATATTGGCCCAACTCCAAGGCCCATTAGTTTGATGCAATGGGCTTTAAGCCAAGTGTTGGCCCAACCAAAAGGACCAAGTCCATTAACTAGGCCCAAATGATTTATGGATTGGGCTTGGCCCAAGAGTTGGCCCAACAACCAAGCCCAAGCCCATTTATCAATTTAAGTCATTTGGCATATTAGAGAATAAATATCTTATGTGTATATATTGTTGACTTATGGGGCATTAAAGGTTAGCGGGATGTGTAGAGAAATATATATGGTTCAAACACATGAGATGTGTTTTAAGTATATCTACATTTATTTTCTACACATATTAGATATTTGTATATACATTACACTTTTAACTAAGTTATTAAGTGGCATGCATGTTGTCTTCCTAATGATGAAGGTGTAAGAGATATTTGTATGTCTATATCTAACTTAACCCTAATTCTCTACATATATGTATAACCTTAAAAAGAGCTCTAAAGGTTAAGAGTTTATAATATCCATTAAGTGTAAGTGGAGATTGTAGAGACAAGAAATAAACCAAAAGGAAACCAAACATATGCCAAAAGTATACTCTTTATACTTGTTAGTAGAATCAAGTTAGTTCAAGCTTCTTAGGTCATAAGAGAGGTGCTTAGAACCATACTAGATTGAAGGCAAGGAAGAGATTGGAGAGCTTTGGTGTTTCAAGCTAAAGGTCATACACTCGGGTGGCTTAGCATTGATTGAAGTGAGCAACCCATTGTAGCAGATAATTGTGGTCTACACGAAACTTAGGAAATTATAAGTATTCCACAATTAGATTTCCTAAGTTCTTAATTACATGTTGATGTGATTATTTAGTTGTGTGCTAAATTGCAAAATGGATCATGGGAGTTGAAATTCTTCATATGATGAAGAAATATGAAAAACTACATTTTTAAAATTTACTCTACTTAGGTTAGTGCTCAACACACTATTCTTAATGCCTAAGTAGCACAATTGATTTCCTTTTAGTTACTAGTAGGAGGTGGATGGCTAGAAACTCCTATAATAGAATTAAAAGGGCAGTAAATAGTGAGAGAAAAAGGTGAGGCCATTGTGGAAAAAAGGATTAAAAAAGAGAAAGATGAGGGATAAGGGGAAGGCTAACAGGACAAAGGCGGGAGATTTTATAGAGAGTTTAGAGATTGCAAAAGAGGAAAGAAGCTTGAGGTAAAGGAAAAAAAAAGAAACATTAGCCTAGAAAGTCCATTTTCGAAAGAACAAGGAGGGTGCATGCATTCCAACAGTGCTTTAATCAAAACTTACCTTTGAGGGCTGCAGTTAGGGGATAAACTTCATCTAAAATAATAAAGCTCTTCATTTTTACCTTGATTCCATCATTTATAAGACTTGTTTTCTTTTTGTCTAGACATTTAAAACATAGCTTTTGTAGATTTAGTGCATGTGTAGTTGATTTTTTTCATAGTTATTCAAGTTTTGCATCTAATTAACAAGGAAAAGTATTTCAATTCATTTTTTATTATGTCTGGAATTCAACAAGGTGTCGCCTCTATGTCTTGAGGTGATATTTCATCACCTTAGTGACCTAAGGCGACGCCTCAACAGTCAGGCGTTGCCATATCTTCTTTTTGTCTATTTACTTAGCAAATACCTTAAATGTTTTCAAGTCTATTTGCTAATTCAGTGTAATTTTTGTTGTTTTAATGCTTAATTTTTGTGATTATGTAGTTAATGAAATATTCAGTGTTAATTAGAGTATGCACTCATCAATATTTTAGGTTTGTCTTTTGCATATTTGGTAAACTTAGGTTCATTTTAATATTGATTTTATCATCTGTGTTTGAGCATTTTGTGGGTTTTATTTCTATATTCCTTTTGTTTACTCTCTTATTATTTTATTGCATTGATTTT
The DNA here is from genome assembly GCA_949671775.1 of Mallotus repandus. Lineage (NCBI taxonomy): Eukaryota > Viridiplantae > Streptophyta > Magnoliopsida > Malpighiales > Euphorbiaceae > Mallotus > Mallotus repandus. Next base: position 13,083 of record CATIWM010309565.1, read on the forward strand.
ATTATTAATTATAATTTTATGGTTAAGGTAGGTGCAATATTTAATTTTGATAGTTTATTTCATCCTTTTTAAC